>JASDFA010000010.1:128227500-128402500 GCA_035772735.1 Datura wrightii
ATAATACTATAAAAACTAACTTGCCGAAGGAATTCGCCTTAACATACATCGATCGGCGATTCCTGATTAACTGGCGAGTTTTAATTCGTATTCAATAGCTCTTTCCAACTGTAACTGTATTACTGGGAGAATGAGATTAGTTTCAGTACTAAATTCGACAGAAACGATAACTTTTAATACTAATAGCAACTATACTTCAACTTCACCAAATATGGCCGAAAACATATAATTTCCCGGGAATTCAGAAGGGAGAAATGCTTACTTGAAGCCTGTGACCGTATGGGAATCAATTTGGAGCAATTATGATCATTTCTTCTAGGTGGAGTTCTAATTCGCCGGGCGTATTTTGAGAAACTAACTCCGTAGTAATGCTCCGTGCAGGCTTATAACCCAATACCTGAAGTTAATTTGAATTTGGACGGCGTTTGACAACGTATTCGAAAGGAAATTACTTGAATATGTCGTATTTTTCGTTCTCTAGACGAAGGTCTGTTTATTTGATATAATACCAAATGATTCAATTGAACTTATATAAAACTTGGGCGGTGGACACGACACGGACCCCAACGCGACAATCTTGGGCTGTGTCACGAAGCCCATCGCGGAGAGGGAGGGTCCGTGACACATTGCCCTTTTGGCAGCTTGTCCGGCCTTCTCCCTTGCAACCTCGATTCTGCGCTCGTTCGACCTTTCTCCGGGCCCTTTCTCGTGTCCGTCGTACTCTAAAACTCTTGACTAATGTACGAATATGCTGACTAAACATTAGGAGCTTACGGAGTGTAACATATTTCATTCACATGATAAATGTGAAATAGTTTGGATCTACATTCCAAACACTTAAAAGTATAATGTCAGTGGGTACAAATAAAGTTCTTGTGTGAAAGATGAAATGAAAAATGAAACCATAAGATATAAAGTACGACTTATGCCTTGACATAAAGTTTTTCCGCATAAGTCCTGACATTATTTTGTGGAGGTGTGTTCTCCTATGATGGATGCAATTGTTTTCAAGTTTCATATGAGTCTAGCAATACATGAAAAAACTTGATATGTGTATATAAAATTATTGTCACGTCTAGCTAGATAATGAAGTTTATATGTAAAATCTTGAAAGATTTAAAAGGTTTTAAAGTGATTCCATTGAGTACCCTGATGGTTATGACATCGCTTAACATAAAGAAAGATCAATCTCGATCTAATGAAAATGGTTAGAAAGTACCGTGTCTTAGTGCAATTGGTGCACTTATGTATCCTGCTATTATTATTCATGAGATAATAATTTTTATTAATATGCAGATAAGATATAGTTTCACTTTTATATGGAGATACTTGAGTGAAATCAAATATTAGTATGGATTTATTATTCCTAATCAATATTGAGAAGGAATTGTTGGTTATGCAAATGCAGGAAGATTATTTGATCTACATAACATTTGATCGCACAAAAGTTATCTATTTTCATGTGATGATACTATCATATTCTATAGGGCAGTCAATTATTGATATTCATTCAAGTTATGCCAAGATACAAATAACTTATAAAGCAAGAGACTCAACACATAGGAGATGTGTTTTTTTTTAATTGAATATTTCGATATTGTATGAAAATAATGTTGAACTGAAGGGAAGATATATCAAAAGAGATAAACAAATCATAATTTACCAAAGTCCTTTTCATGTGTGAACTCCAATAAAATGGTGTGGTGGATGTTCAACAAGTTCGTTTCACAGATGACTTGGCAGATCACTAAAGCCTTACCAACATCAACATTTGAGGAGTTGATATACAAGATTGGAATGCATCGTCTTCAAGAAATAAAGTGATATTTTCATCAAGGGGAGTAAAATACGCGTTGCACTCTTTTTCCTTTATCTAAGGTTTTGTCCCATTGGTTTTCCTAGTAAGGTTTTTAATGAGGCAACTCTTAATGCGTATTATTAGATATGTGTACTCTTTTTCCTTTACTAGGACTTTTTCCCATATAATTTTTTCCTAATAAGATTTTAACGAGACATATTATCTATTAATGAACATCCAAGGGGAGTGTTATGAAATGAATGTCCTCCTTTGTATCCAAGAAATGAAAAACTTAATGCCAAGTTACATTACTTGATGCCTAAGTTTATGGTCTCTATATATGCCCCTCTTCTTATAATATGATAGTAAAAAAATAAGAGAAAATAAGAAGAAATAATTCTCCCCCTTTCTCTTCTTTCTTTATTTATTTTATGTTAACTTCTATTTTATAACCGCCGATGCTATTTTCCACTAGTAAATGTATAATTGTGGGTATGTGTGGGGCGCGTGTGGTCTGTGCGGAGAAGCTGTCATAAAATAGCAGTCAACCGACACTTTACTCTTTCTCTAGGGAATTGCGGCATCCCGACAAGGAAACCCTCGCCCCAAGATGGTCTGAATCTCCGGCGAAATTCGCCGCCGACCTATCACCTGTCACCACCAATTCAGTAAGTCCACTTCCACTCAGTTCTTCTATGATTTTACCAATCTTTGCTTATCAGCTAGGTTTTGACGTTTCATCTTGGTAATTTGTTTTTTCTTTGCATTTCTTTTTCACCTCCCATTTCTTACATCTCGTGAAATTATAGTACGCCGTTTGGCTGGTATGCTGTAGCCTCTTTGTCTTCTAGCAGTTAGTCGTCTGCTTCATCTTAATTTCATCATCTTATTCTAGTCTTTTCCCCCTTTTCTTATTTATTTAATTTTTATTTAATGCAACTTTATTTGTTTCTGTAAATTTTCAATGAAGTCTATTATACATGCTGCCTCTTAATTCTGATTTACTTCTTTTAGTTTCACGAGTAACTCTGTTATGACACATTTCCAACATATCAGATGTTGTTGGCTTCATTAGATAGTTTTATTGATTGGAAGAAAATGTGGAAAGAAGGAAAACCAGAATCTAGAGGTAGGGCCGGATCCATTATTTTAAACCAGCTGCTACTCTTTTCTGATAATGGATGTGAACTTAGTAGTCCTTCTCTCCCAATTTATATGCCCACTTAGCTATCCTGACACATTTTTATATTTACAAATAATTTATCTTTAAAATTCTTATTTTACCCACACACTAGCGGAAGCCAAATCTCTGGCAGCGCATCAACTTCACACAGAACGCTCACACTTGTCGTCTCCAACCCTGGCATCTGCAATATAATCCGTGCTCTGTCCTCATTGACTCCACCTTGATGGGATAGAATCATAAATCCCTGGCATATGAATAACATAAGGCTTTATCCCAAAAAAAGAATAACAAGGTTTAACATAAGGCTTTGGCTTTTTTCCTTTCAATTATTCTTGAGTGAACAGACTAGTATATGGATACTAAAGGGTCAGATCATTGGAAAAAGCTGATACTACTGGAGTAAACACAATGTCGCTTAAAAAGATCAATCATTTTTATCCAAGGGAAGTGGGAAAAGGTTATATGCAAGATTAAGCTTAAGCACAATTGAATGAGTAGAACTCTAAATTAAGCTCCCATCTTTCATCACTGGCATTTATGTTGTTTATGTTTCTTAAGCTCTCCTGTTTTATCACTGGCATTCTGTTTTTTCTTCTTCTTTTTCTTACTCATGAGGTTCAATGGTTCATATATTCTTTTTGTTAGAACTATATCATGGTTTCATTTCTTAAAATTCTCTTAAATAAAGCAGTTGGGTCCTTTATTGTGGGAAAGGCTCTTCCTGATGCATAGAAGATTCAGTTAAGGAGCATTCATGGAAGGTTGTTCAATATACTAAACTTCAACTTAGATACGTAGCAATAGTTTGTCTAATTTACATCCTGACCTCAAATCTTAATTACATCTATCTTCTGATTGGTAGGTGTGGGATATTTATGCACTTTTCAATAATTTATCTTCAAATGATGCAGCAAAGTTGAGAAGTGTAGAAATAAAAGTCTTCCTAGTTCTCTCTTGGATATTAAACGTGAATATTCTTTTTGTCATGTTATTAAGTTTCATCTCCGAACTTCTTGTCCTAAAGAATGAAATGGTTTTTAGGGCTTACTACCATGGAAGACACACAATCAGTTGCAACATTGATGGACTCTACAACCTCTAAGATACATCAACTGCATAAAGCATTTGTTGAGTTGGAAAGTCACCGTGCTATTACTCTCAACCTGAAATGGAAGCAACTCGAAGAACACTTTGATGGGCTCCAGAGGTCCTTGAAAAGGCGTTTCACTGAATTGGAAGAACAAGAGAAGGAGTTTGAAACAAAAATAGTTCAATCTAAAGAGTTATTAGAGAAGCGTCAAGCAGTTGTTATTGCTAAGGAGCAAGCTTCTTTGGAGAGACTCCAGGAGAAGAGGGATGCAGCTGTCTCTGCCATTGCTATTGTTCTGGAGAAGCAAAAGAAACCTTATTCAGCAGAACCTGTAGTTATTAGTAGTGAGGAGCAAGGTGACCCATCTTTTCTGGAGGCAAAGCCTATTGTTTTCGGGGCAATTGAGAATTACGCAGAGGATACTAGAAAACATCCTAAGAATGCAATTATGGAAGTCCAGTCATATCCAGAGCTAGTGAAGCTATGCCGAGACATGGATTCAGAAGGCCTCCATAAATTTATATCAGACAACCTCAAACACTTGGCTGCTGTAAGGGAGGAGATTCCACTTGCTTTAAGGGCCGCATATGACCCTGCCTCTCTTGTTCTGGACTCACTCAAAGGTTTCTATCCCTCAGAAGTGTCAAATTCAGATGCTAAAAAGGATACAAATCTTTTAGGCCTTCAACGAACTTGTATTATGCTAATGGAATGCCTTAGCATTTTATTAACGACCTTGGAAATCGATTCTATGTCAAATATAATATCTGAAAAAGTAAAAGAACGTGCAAAAGTGATATCTAAGGAGTGGAAACCTAAGTTAGATGAACTTGACATTGGCGGAAATAACGGGAATTCCTTGGAGGCTCATGCATTTTTACAGCTTCTAGCTACTTTTGATATAAATTCCAACTTCAACCAGGATGATTTATTCAAGCTGCTTCCAATGGTTTCACGTCGTCGCCAAGCTGCTGATCTCTGCCGTTCCCTTGGACTATCTGACAGAATGCCAGGTGGGTGTTCGTAACGTATCTAAGTTACTGTTCAAGGGTATTCTTCTACTTTTTAATTTTGAGTATTTTTGACCAGTTTTGCAAGGATCCTTTAACCTACTTTCTCTCTTTTCTACTGCTTTTATGTTTTCCTCTCTCTCTATTCTCCTTATTCTTTAACTGACCAACCATTGAAGAATAATCTTATTAGAATAAAGTCGTGATCACCCAATTCAGGTTCATTGCACACAGTATAGACTCAGATTGTTAAGCAATGTGGCTGTAGCCCATATATTGATTCATTTGCACTCAGTTGTCAGGTGAATTGCCTTATATGAAGTTGGCCTCTATCTTGGTTGATGCCAATAGTAATTAGATCTCCTATTCTACTTCAATTCATTTCAGAGTTTTACCTTTTATATTGCCTATGTCCAATTTTGTTGTCCCTTTGTTTTGTGGTTTAACTTTATTTATGTCTATGGTGAAATGAATAAAATTATGTCCTTTAGAACTTTCGATGAGATTGCTATAAGTTGTTGTTACTTCGGTTGTGATCTGAGCACTCAAAGAACTAGGTTCTTTGAGCAACTATGCAAGAAGGTAAATTGCGGAATAAAGTAAATCAACACAGGTATTTAGCGCGGAAAACTCCTTGCTCAAGGGAGACAAAAACCATGACCCACCTCTGCATGAATTCTTTGGAACTCTTCATTAAACACGAGCAATTTAAGATTTACAACCGCCCTCATATCACCATGGACTGTTCCCAACAATCTAGACCTCTACCCTCTTAACTCTTCATTTTAATGACTTTACCTAGTTAATAATACTTCAAACACCTACTAGAATCAACGAAGAAAGTAATCAAGATCCTATTTTGAATCACATAAAGAAACTAACTATTGTAACACAAGAACTATATATATAAAACTTGATAGGACCTAGTTCTCTGGTTGTAGCAATTGCTTTTTCTTTGAGACTCTTTGTGTTGACTCTCTTGTTGTGCCGACTCTCTCACTCTAACACCTCTCTCTTTAGGTGTGGTCAAACTCCAAAGCTTTATATTGTGCTGTTTATATAGGAGTAAATTGTCACACCCCACCTAAAGGGGCATGACTGGCACGTAGTGCCACATTGGGATCTGGACTAACTTGACTGGCCTGGTGCACGCCTGTAACTTAATTCAAGAAAATGACGAGCTATATCTCGGCTGTAAATACAGCCTCTCAGAAGACAACTAACCACCACTAATACAATAACAGGGATTCTATGCGGCCGACAAGACCACCATGCTGTCTAGTTATAATAAAATTTAATCAGGCAACTAAAGCTATAGCCGACAAGACCGCTAACTGACAGCTAAACAAGGCCCCACACGGCCATCGCACAAAATAAACATACATAGGGCCCCACATGGCCAGCAACAAAAGCTAACTACTGGAAAACTGTAGCCTGCAAGCCTCTAAGAGTGGAATAATGGTTGAGACAGGGCCCCGACCTACCCGTAAACTGTACAACAAAAGAACAAATCTCTTCTAACTACCAACTTTGGAGGAAGGGAGCTGAACAAACTATTAACTCCAGCTGATGACTAAGAGGGTCCCGAACTGCGTCTATTCGCACCTGTAGGCAAGTAATGCAGCGCCTCAATGATGGGCGTCAGTACAATATGTACCGAATATGTAAGACAGTAAAATGATAACTGAATGTAAGTTGATAAAACTCAAGTAATCATGAAGAAGGGTAAGAGTTTAACCTGAACGATCTCACCATCTGAAACATCTAACTAACAAGTATACATACATAAACAAGAACCTAACCGGGCCTCTATAAGTCTGAAAGGTACAAACAACATATAATAACCTACCTGGGCCCCCATAAGCCCCGACAAGTACAAACAATGTAGACTCTACTGTCTGGCTACTAAAGGTTCGTAAACATACTGTAACTCAGGAATATTCGTTCTCTGAAACTGTGTCTGAGCCGGATAGGCTCCTGTAGCTGTATTTATGTCTAAGCTGTTTGGGCTGTGTAACTGGGCCCCGAGCCTTGGCTCGACTATGGGTCATAATGTGACTGCTGTAACTGGATCCCTAGCCTTAGCTCGATTATGGATCATACTGTAGTTGAGCCCCGAGCCTTGGCTCAACTATGGGCTATAATATAACTGCTGTAGCTGGACCCCGAGCCTTGGCTCGACTATGGGTCATAATAGAAGCTCTGAAAACTGGATACGGCCCTCACGGCCTCACTCTGGTCCCTCGGGACATCGTACTGGTCCTACCAGCATAACCCTATAGGCAGTAGCATCCAAACTCTCAAATATCAATACGACAATTAAGCTGGCTAGGGTACACTCTGACGAGGGTTACTATATCATTACTTTCGTCTCAATTCAATTCATAACAACTGATCATAGTAGGTTTACTCTGAAGTACTATAGATATACAAGTTGTACTATCTTTACGACGAATGTGACTTGCCGAAAAGGATAGCCTTACATACCTCGAGTGGTTTCAACTTGTAACCGGCGAGTTTCAACTTGTAATCGGCGATTCTGTCCAATTGCAGCCCTTATACTAAGAAAACAAGGCTAACTTCAATACTAAACTCGACATAAGCGATAACTTTTAGTAATAATAGTAACTATAATTCAACTTTGAATAATTCGGCGAAAACCCGCAATTTCTCGAAAGTTCAGAAGGGAGAAATACTCACCTAAGGCCTGTGGCCGTTTAGAAATCAATTTGGAACAATTCTGACAACTTTTACCCGAAGGGGTTCCCATTTGCCGAGCAAATTTTAGAAAAATAACTCCGTAGTAATGTTTCCCATAGGCCTAGAACTCGTTACCCAAAGTTAATTTGCATTTGAACGGCGTTTGGTAGCGTAATCGGACGAAAAACTATTGAAAACGTGCGTACTTCTAATTCTCTGGCCATGGGTCTCTTTGATGAAATGATGTAAATGAGGGACGGGGGTTTATATATAGCCAAGGGCGGTGGCAAGGGGGTCGCACCGTGCCGCACAAAGCTGTCAGAATAGCACGTAAACTGTCAATTGCCTGCTCCTTCACTGTGCAGTGGCCAAGGACCTATGAAATATGTCTTGCATTTTTGGCATGCCACAAAATGTGAAAGAAGCCTATGCAACCTGGAATACATGGAGAGTTGATAAGTCAATTAAGAAAGTCTGGGTGATGATCCCCAAAGTTACCGTTTGGTGTTTATGGATTGGAAGAAACGGTAGATGTTTTGATGGAATCTCAACTCCATACCACTCACTCTCTTGAAGCTATATGTCTACTTATGTTGTTCAGTTGGGTTAATTTAACTCCTGTATTTAGTACGGAACAGTTTTTTGACTTTGTAAGCTCTCTAGTATTAGTTTGAAGATTTTAAAGGAGCTAACAACTTTTGTTTATGCTCTCCGTGAGCCCTTTTGCTTATTTTGTAACTCTGCATGATGCTTTTTAATGAAATACCTTGCCTCATCAAAAAAAAAATTAAGAAATCCTACGTAAATCAAATAAGAAAGATTTAATAATTTGTCATTTTTCTGGGGAATGAAACAATATAAAATTATATTATCTTATTATATTACTCAAAGACGTAAAAAAACAATTTAATATATTTCACATATAATAATTCAAGAAAAAAATCTAGGTTTATTCTAATCTTCTCTACTAAGATTTGCAAGACAATGACACGTCACATCCAGGAGAAACTTTTGATAATAGTCATGACGTAATACAACGAAATAAGCATAAATGTGCATTCTTAAATAAGATCAAAATAAGAAGGCGAATTAATAATGTAGAAATCGACAATTACAAAACTGGAGTCAGTTTTCAATATTTTTTTTGTATTCCTGGTTCTTTTCTTCCTGTTTGCTACTCAATTTTCCTCTTCCTTCTGGTATGATATGTTACATAGTTTAATGAAAGAATTTATATAAAGTAAAAGTCTAGTGGATTTTAAAATTCTAAATATTAGGACTTCCTACATAATTAAAATAAGGTAAGATTTAGTAAGTAAAATTTTAGTTGATTTCAAAGTTCTAACTATTCGAAAAATAATAAATGACTATTTTATTTAATATGAATCTATTTTGAAAGGGAAAAAAAGCAAACATCATTTCACTAAGGGGCTTCGTGCTTTTTAATATATATAAATAAATAGATAATGGTGTTTCAAGCTGTGTGCATGTGCAAATTTGGGTAAGAATTCCAAACCAGTATATTCAACTTATAGTATGTTTCTAGTGTGTTTTAAAGGATTCATATGGAGTGCCCTAGCTGTCATTAACTGTTTGTCAAGGCTAAATGCATATATATCGTAGATTTAACACTAAAGAAGAAAATTAGGACAGTCTTTGTGGGGAAGAAGAAGTAAAAAATATATCTGATACAAGGAATTGAAATCGAATGGAAAATGTTAATCCAGGAGTATAAGAACTCGAGGAGGATGATAACTAACTCAGGGATCTGAGATGTTAGTTGAGAGAAAATGTACAGGAAGAGCAGAGAGATTGTGTATATTATTCAATGCCTCACTTGTACAATTACAGCTGTATTTATACTCATCTAATCAAGTAAAGAACAAAATTGAATAAGCTAATCCTACGCAGCTAACTCTGTTACATTTAACTAACTAAACCAACAGTTCTAACTAACTGGGAACAGTAGTAACTAACTTCCTGACTTTTCACTACCTCTGTAACTGCTGCAACTGATATCTCCTTCTAACTTGTATCAATACCCCCCCAACAAAAGCACCCTTGTCCTCAAGGGTGGAAGGAAGGGAACCTTCTGCAATTCAGAAAGGAACTCCCAAGTAGCTTGAGCATCATCAATGCCTACCCATCTGATCAAGACTTGGTCAACAACCTTGCCACCCCTTCTGACCCTTCTTCTTTCCAGAATGGATTCAGGCACCGGGCAGTAGGGACTGGATAAATGAAGGACTGGAGGATGAGTAATATTCTCAGGAACCTAATGACACTTCTTTAACTGAGACACATGGAACACAGGGTGAATAAGCACATCAGAAGGCAACAACAACCTATAAGCCACTTCTCCAACCTTAGCAACCACTAAATAGGGTCCAAAGTACCTAGCTGCTAGCTTGTTGAGAGGTCTAGTAGCCACGGACACTTGTCTATAAGGTTGCAACTTAAGGTAGACCAAATCACCCTCATTGAATCTCCTGTCAGATCTATGTTTATTGGCCATATCCCTCATTCTCTGATGGACTCTGGACAAATGCAACCTAATGAGAGCGATGATGGACTCTCTAGCATCCAAAGATCTATCCACCATCTCTACAGAAGATGGTGGTATACACTACTTATCATTCCACTCTAGTTCCTTTACTCCAAAAGCACACTTATACCCCTTGGCAAACAGTTGGTGATGCTTCATAATCTCAAATACAACTTGCAGATGTTGTTTATGAGGATGATATCCTTACTGTAAATCAGTATGTCATCAAAAAACACCAACACTGATTTCCTAAGGAGAGGTTTGAACACAACATTCATGAGGCTTTGAAAGGAAGATGGTGCATTGGTTAACCCAAAGGGCATAACCAGGAACTCATAGTGGCCCACATGAGTTTTGAAAGCTGTTTTATGAATGTCTGGTTCTGCCATTCTCAATTGGTAATAACCAGCTCTAAGAGCAATCTTAGAGAATACTTCTGCCCCTCCTAGTTCAACTAACAAGTCCTCTATTATGGGTATAGTGAACTTGTCCTTCACTGTTATTTGGTTCAAGTTCCTGTAGTCAGCACAAAGTCTCTAACTACCATCTTTTTTACCCACTAACATCACAGGTGAAGCATAATGACTTGAACTGTGCTGTATAACACTCTGATCCATCATCTCCTGGACTAACTTCTCAATAATATCTTTCTTTACTCCAATATACCTATAAGGCCTTTTGTTCACAGGTGCAACTGAGTCTATGAGTGGAATTTTATGATCAAAGGGCCCTCTGTAAGGAGGCAGTGTAGTAGGAACCTCAAATATACACTTGTATTGTTCCATTAGTGGTGTTAAAATTGGAGGAACTTCAGTTCCTTGTGCAACTTGAATACTGTTACATTTCCAATCTGTGCCTGCATCTGTTACTAAGGTCAGCATAAAGACTTGAACCAGCTCCTCAGGTTTCTTATTTAGTGACTGAGCCTTAGCTGTTTTGACTTGACTACCTGCTCCTCTCAAAACATGCTTCTTGCCTTGGTGCACAAACTCAATGGTTCTGTTTCTAAAGTCAAACAAAATCTTGCCAATGTATTTAGCCACTGTGCTCCCAGGACTATATCAACATTTCCCAAGGGTAACAGTAAGAAATCTGAAGAAAATGTAGCAATAACCATTGTAAGTTCTTACAGACTGCAGCAGTCTATACCTTTCTACCATCAACCACACTCATAGATTGTCCCCTATAGGTAAGGCCTTGCACCCTAACCTCCTAACAACTGTTTCATCTATGAAATTGTGAGTACTTCCTGTATCAATCAACACATGTAAGGGTTGTTTCTCATGATAACCAGTACACTAATGGTCTGAAATTCTGTAACACCAGTGAAAGCTTGCAAAGAGATGGTCATACACTGTTCCCTATCTTGAATCAGTACCTCTTCTTGATTCACTTCTTCATAAGGTGCTTCACTCTCTTCATCCACTTCAACCAAGAACAACTGCTTTTTAGTCTTACAAAGAGCTATTTATCATCACAAAGAAAGTAGATCGATTATCATTGTGTCACAAAACAATTTTAATGAAGGACGGGGTAGACTTGTCAAAATTGAAGATTTCATGACTCGAATGTCAAACACACAGGGTGCATTTATTACAACAGGGAACTCAAATGCCAATACATTTATTGGTAGAGGAAACTTTAAAGAAGCCATTACAAAGAACAAATGGGGTCAGAAGGGGACCAAGGTCAACAAGGTTAACAACACTTCGACGAAGACCTCCATCCCGGACGACAATGCTTTGCTACAAAGATGCCTGGTGGGAAGGTTCACTGGTGGGGAAGAAGCGCCCACACGAAATGATGTGAGGAGATGGGCTATACTGACCTGGAAAGGTGCTCCGAATATCCAGGTTTATGACATGTATGGTTACCATTTTCTTTTTGAATTCCAGTCAAGAAGAGCTTAAGAACATGTACTCATGGGCAAATGGAGGAGACAGGGCCAAACTCTAAGACTAGATTGGTGGTCACTGACAAAAACTGCTCTGCCAGTTGCAGCCAGATTTGATTGGTACTGGATTAGAGTGTTAGGCCTCCCACTACAGCTATGGAATAAAGAAGTAATGAAAAAAATAGGGGATGAGTGCGGGGGCTGGCTGGAAAACGAAGAAGAAACAGAACTGAGAAATCATTTGAGGTGGGCTCGAATTAGTGTTAAGGGCCCTAGAGAGAAAATCCCACTTTAGATTGAAGTCACCGATGGAGAACTGATCTTTTCTCTTCCGATTTGGTATGAGTCACCAGTAACCTTCAGAAGAAAGGTTGAAGAAAATCTCCAAAATCGAGGTGACAGCCTGGCTTCAGGAGTAGATCCTATCTCCCAGACTATCATGACTAAAGAAGCAGAGGTTTTACACAGGAAAGAGAAGGAAGTGGAAGGGGGGAATATATCGAATATCAATATATACAGAAATAGGGGTACATAGTTGGCAAGGAGCATATGACAAGTGAGGTTAGACTTTTAAAAGGACTGGACAAGCATGCGGGCCCCAACAAAACCCAATATGGGTCAAAATGAAAGCAGTATATTAAACAGTGGGCCTGCAAAAGGAAAGCCCAAGTCTCCAATAAAAGTGAGTGCAACTCAAAAGCCCAAGTCTTTTGTAGAACTTGTAGAACCTTTTATAGAGCAAATAAATTTGTCATATGTGGAGGTTTTTGAGAAGTCTAATTTCGTCATATTCGAAGGGGAACTGGAGCTCTGCATGGGGAAGATAGGAGGAGGAGACAAACCAAATAACCTGCAGGTTAGTTGTACGTCAACAGAAAGGCAAAACCAAGAGAATTATATGGCAGTAGCTGAAGGAAAACAAGATCATAAACAATGCGAAGAAGGGGAGGACTTCTCAGACTCATTATTAATAATATAGTCTGATCCGGTGCCATTATAGATTGACATCAGCTCACAAGAAGAAGATTTGGCTACGAAAGCAACTACATGGGTTCATTCCAATATGATCAAATTAAGTCAACAGCTTGGGGTCGACTTAAAAGGGTGCAAGAAAGAAGCTTATGCCTTACTTATGAAGATAGATCAAAGGAGAGAAAAAGGAAGGGGGCAAGGGGAAAATATTATTGGCACAAACATGAACAATTTAGTGCCAAAGGAAGTAAGGAACCTATTTTTTGATATGAATTTCAAGAATGGGGAGCCTAGGACCAGTGGGAGGAAATTAACTCTTAGTCATAAATGAGAGTTAAAATTCTTACATGGAATGTTAGGGGTTAAAGGGGTTTAGCAAGAGAGATCTTGTTAGAAATCTAATTCACCAATGCGGGGCTGATATATATGTATTAGTAGAGACAAAGCTAGATGGCTCGATGGACAACATTTTGCAGAGCATTTGGAGTAACAGATGGGTGGGAGAAATTGACAAGGAGGCAATTGGGAGTAGTGGGGGTATCCTGATTCTGTGGGTTAAAAGATACTGGAAAGGAGAAATGGTAGAGAGTGGCACTCAAAGTATCACTGGAAGTTTCTCTGGAATCAATCAGGATTTTAGCTGGCACCTCAAGGGAGTATACGCGAACTGTAACAGAGAAACTAGAAGAGTGCTATGGGAAGAGCTGACAACTACTAGAAATAATGTAAAATGGGCCGTGGGTAGTTTGTGGAGATTTTAATGTCATCAGGTATCCTTTAGAGAGAATAAACTGCCACAGGATAAATGGTGCTATGGCAGATTTTTCATCCTGCATTGAGGAGCTTGAACGAGTTGATCCTCCTTTATTTGGAGGATCATACACTTGGAGAGAGGATAGGATCATAGAAGTGCATCTAGGTTTGACAGATTCCTGCATTGTGCACAATGGGAGGAAAAATTCACTCATATCAAACAGAACCTGCTGCCTAAAATAGGCTCTGATCATAATCCTATTGTGATAACCTGTGGAGACTGGGAGTGGAAGAAATCTTATTTTATATTTGAAGCTTGGTGGCTGGAAGTGGAGGGTTTTAAAGACAAGGTAAAAGAATGGTGGAGCTCTTTCTTTGTTAATGGTAGGCCTGGGTATATCCTAGCTGAGAAGTTGAAAATGCTAAAAGCCAAGTTGATGGAGTGGATCAAGTACAATAGAGGAAACTGGAAATAGAGGAAGGAAAACATTCTTGATCAGATCTCAAACTGGGAACATATACAAGAAAGCAGAACACTCACTGAGGACAAATTGCTTCAAAAGACACATCTAGCTATGGAATTTGAGGTGGTGCTAAAAAATGAAGAAATAGCATGGAAGCAGAGATCAAGGATACAATGGTTAAAAGATGAGGATAAAAACACAAAATACTTTCACAGAATTGCCTCATCAAATAAGAGATTTAACTATATTGATCAACTGAAAATCTATGGGACCATGGTTACTAATCCAGAGGTGATCAAAGAGGTTACTCAGAACTATTATCAAAACCTATACAAGGAGACTGAATTGTGGAGACCGGAGTTACAACTTGATGAAGCATAAGTAATCTCTAGTGAAGAAATGGTATGGCTTCAAAGTCAGTTTGAGGAGGAGGAGATTCAGGGTTGTATCAAATTATGTGCAATGGAGAAAGCTGCTGGACCAGATGGCTTCCCAATGATTTTCTTTCAATCCTTCTGGGAAATGCTAAAGGAAGATATCATCAAAACTATTCAATTCTTCCACTCCAACCAGTCTTTTGAAAAAAACTTAAATGCCACCTTCATAGTTTTGATCCCAAAGAATCAGATGCTGCTGATCTGAAAGATTACAGACCTATAAGTCTGATAGGTGGGATATACAAAATTATTGCAAAATTGTTAGCAGAGAGGCTGAAGAAGGTGGTGAGCAAATTGGTCAACAAAAATCAGATGGCTTTCATAAAAGGCAGACAAATCATGGATGCTGCACTCATAGCCAGTGGATGTATGGACTCAAGAATGAGAGGAGTAGCACCTGGTGCAATGTGTAAACTTGATTTTCAGAAAGCTTATGATCATGTAAACTAGGAATTCTTATTAAACAACGTGAGACAAATGGGTTTTGGTAGCAAGTGGTTGAGTTGGACGGAGTTTTGTATTAAAACAATTAGGTTTTCTGTTCTAGAAAATCGAGAACCTGTGGGCTTCTTTCCATCAGAAAAGGGTTTGAGACAAGGTTATCCTCTATCTCCTTTCCTGTTTATTTTGGCAATGGAAGGTTTTGATAGTATGATGAGAATAGCACTACAAAATAGGTGGATTAGGGGATTTCAAGTTGGTAGCAGGGCTGGGGAGGAAAGGGAAATCAGTCATTTACTTTATGTAGATGACACTATCATTTTTTGTGAGCCAGTTGTTGAACATATCAGATACATCAGACTGTTACTAGTAGTTTTTGAAGCTGTTGCAGGGTTGAGGGGAAATTGGGGTAAATATAGTTTGTTCCCTATCAATAAAGTTCCTCAAATTCAAGATTTAGCAAGTATTCTAGGATGCAGAGTGGAGTTTATGCCAATAACTTATCTTGGTATGCCTTTGGGCAGCAAGCATAAGGCCTTGGAGATCTGGGATGGTATTCTGGAGAAAACAGAGAAGAAAATTGCAAGGCTGAAGGCTTGATATTGCAAGAAAATAGATTGACCTTGATAAATTCTGTGCTAGACTCCCTTCCTACATATGTGATGTCTCTATTTCCTATCCCATCCATAGTTATGAAAAAGTTAGATAAGTTAAGGAGAAACTTTCTATGGCAAGGCAAGAAAGAAGGAAAGGGCTACAATTTGGTGAAATGGGATACAATATTACTCAGCAAAAATAGGGGTGGTTTGGGAGTCAGAAACCTAAGGGTACAAAACAATAGTCTTATGATGAAGTGGCTCTGGAGATACAATGGAGAGGACAATGCTCTTTGGAAGGAAGTAATCATGGCAAAGTTTGGAGGTTTAAACCCTTGGTGCACAAACACAGTCATAGAACCTTATGGGGTTGGAGTGTGGAGAACTATCAGGGCTCTGTGGCCGATGATGGAAGCCAACTTGAATTTTAAGGTGGGCAATGGAAACAAGATTAAATTCTGGAAAGGAGGTTGGATTGACCAAACCTCTTTGATGCACTCATTCCCAGTCCTATACTCAATTTGCAACAATCCTGAAGCTAGTGTGTGTGAATGTTGGACACCTCAGGGGTGGGATCTGTCCTTTAGATGATTGCTAAATGATTTGGAAGTGGAGAGGGTGGTATGACTCCTTTGATAAAATAGGAAGCTCTAGTGGTATCATTACTGAACCTGACAGAATTATATGGAAACATAGCAAGGATGGGTCCTTCACAGTTAATAGTGCTTATAGAAGGAAGATGCAAGGCACGAATGGTGGGACACAATATCCATGGAACTACATCTGGCAAAGCTTATCACCCACCAATATAAAATGTTTCACATGGCTAGTGGTTAGGAGAGCTTGTCTCACTCAAGTAGTACTACAAAAGAAGGGAATGCAATTAGTCCCCGGATGTTTTTTTGTGTAACACAAGAGAGGAAACTAACAAGCATTTGTTTCTACATTGCAAATTCACTTTCCAGCTTTGGGGAATTTTTCTCAACCTAACAAATACCAGATGGACCATGCCAGAACACACAACATACCTTATAAGTTGCTGGATTAGGAGGGAGCAAAAATCAGAAAAGGTGGTGGAGGGAATGCAATTAGTCCCCGGATGTTTTTTTGTGTAACACAAGAGAGGAAACTAACAAGCATTTGTTTCTACATTGCAAATTCACTTTCCAGCTTTGGGGAATTTTTCTCAACCTAACAAATACCAGATGGACCATGCCAGAACACACAACATACCTTATAAGTTGCTGGATTAGGAGGGAGCAAAAGTCAGAAAAGGTGGTGGAGGATAATCCCATCCTGTATATGGTGGACTGTGTGGAGAGAAAGAAATGAAAGATGTTCTGAAGATAGATCCAATTTTATTCAGAAAGTAAAATGAAATTGTATGATATTTTTCCTTTTTTGGTGTAAACAACTTTGTATAGAGGATATAAATCCAATTGTAAATTTATTAGGTTGTTTGTAAACCTACTGTTGGCTTCACACTTTTTAGAGGTGGTCAGCATACCCTTAATACTGAGGAATACAATTTACTAGTTTTTTAAAAAAAAGAAAACACATCCTTTTGGCCCTCTTTTCATCCATCTCAGCAGCAGTCAAAGCCTCCTATCAGATCGCCCATTGGTAGCATTGTAAGGTCTATTATAAGATGGTTCATAAGGTTTCTTGGGAGCTGTATTGGCCATAGGGTTTCTTTGAGGATTCTGGAATCTTGATGGATGAGGATTGGGCAAGATAGCACTCTGATTCCTACTACTGGCTTTAATTCCCCAAGACTGTGCCTGTGCCTCAAATATTTCTTCCTGCAACTTAGCAACCTTGTAAGCTTGCAGTAATGTTCTAGGTGTTTGAATCCTGACAGACTTATTGATTTCGGGTTCCAGTCCTCCTAGAAAACAACTGAATAGCATTCTCATTTGATAGATTGACCCCAGTCAACAACTTATCAAACCCAGCTTGGTAGCTCCTCACACTACCAATCTGCTGTAAATTCTTAATAGCGTCCATTGGATCTTCAAACTCATCCCCAAATCTTTCATTAAGGGCCTAAACATATTCAGACTAAGAAGGATCCAAAACAGAATTCCTAGATCTCATATAAGATCTATGCCAAGCAATAGCCTCCCTTTATAGATGAATAGAAGTTACCTTCACCCTTTGATCAAACGGGACTTCATCCATAGAAAAGAATTGGTCCACCTTGTACAACCAAGTTCTTAAGTCTTGCCCAGAAAACCTAGGGAAATCTACTCTAGAATATCGAGTGAGGAAATTACCATTAGTAGGAGATCCTGTCTGGAATTCTCTAGTTGGATTCATGTGCCTTGTATCCCTCGAACAAGCACCATCTTCAAAAGTTTCAGCTCCTTGTTGCCTCATACTTCCTGTTCGATCTCCATCAACTCCTTATCTGCTTGAACATTTCGATCATTCATACTCACCATACCTTCCGTGAGTTTCTGTAATTGCTCCTGAATCTGGGAAAGCTTGCCCTCTGTTTCCTCCGAAAGACATTTTCTGATTCTTATTACGAACCATGATAACTGCTGAGAATCAATGGCTCTGAAACCAATTGATGCAAGGAATTGAAATCAAATGGGAGATGTTAATCCAAGAGTAAGAACTCGAGGAAGATGATAACTTAACTCAGGGAATCCGAGATGTTAGTTGAGAGAAAATGTAGAGGAAGAGCAGAGAAACTGTGTATATTATTCAATGCCTCACTTGTACAATTACAACAGTATTTATACTCATTTAATCAAGTAAAGAACATAATTGAATAAGCTAATCCTACGCAGCTAACTCTGTTACATATAACTAACTGAACCAACAGTTCTGACACTGTGAACAGTAGTAACTAACTTTCTGACTTTTCACTACTTCTGTAACTGCTGCGACTGATATCTCCTTCTAACTTGTATCAATATCCTTTCCCAAGACTTCGTCAATCTCGTTTCTCTTGAACATCAAACTTTACGCACACTCCTCAAGATTATTCATATGATTCATCTTCTCATCTACCCCTACATTGTCTCAAGTTGTATGAGTGTTTCTCTTTGTCCTATTTGTACAACCTCCTTTTTCTAAAATCAAATGGAGTTAGTTTGTGGGAATTTGGCATTAACCTCCTCCAAACTTGTTTGATACTGTCACTGTTTTGTTAATATATACTTCTGTTATCTCCTTTTGTTTCCGATTTTCTTCCTTCAGCAGTTCGCAATGTCAAGGTAGTCCTTCTTGTCACCTAAAGAGGTGCATGTGATATACATTTATGATATCCTGTGGATGAGGCAGTAAATTTATGATACTTTATGATCGTATGCTAGTTAATTCTGCTTTATGGAGCATTATCTATTAGCTTTCATTGTCGAAGGACTAAATAGGGAGCTATATAAATACAACAACAACAACAACAACAACAACAACATACCCAATGTTATCCCACAAGTGGGGTCTGGGGAGGGTAGAGTGTACAAAGACCTTACCCCTACCTTGGAAGATAGAGAGGCAATTTCAGATAGACTTCCAACTCAAGGAAAAGCATTTCAAAGCACTTTGAAAAAAGAAAAAGGAAACGAAGAACCCATGGCAAAAGATAAAGAAAGCGTGACAAAGTATGCTGAAAAGGAATGAACAATAATTACAATAAAATAGTAAGATAATCGAAGTACGAAAAACAATAGATTGTAAAAGGACAAGAGCCTACAAGAGTAAAAGCTATTACTAGTATGAAAAGAAGAAACTAGGCAACACAAAATTGTCTACTTACCTTCTACCTAATTTGCATCCTCCTTAACTTCCTATTTAAGGTCATGTCGCTCGATAAGTTGAAGCTGCGCCATGTCCTGTCTAATCACCTCTTCCCAATACTTCTTCGGCCTACTTCTATCTCTCCTAAAACTTGGCAAAACTAACCTCACACCTCCACGCTGAGGCATCACTATGTCTCCTCTTCACATGCGCGAACCACCTAATCTCACTTCCCTCATTTTGTCCTCTATTGAGGACAGTCCCACTTGTCCCAAATATCTTCGTTTGTAATCATATTTCTCCTAATATGCCCACACTTCCATTTCGCATCCCCATTTCTGCAACTTTCAACTTTTGAACATGTGAGTTCTTGACTGGCCAACACTTCGTCCATACAACATAGTTGGTCTAGCTATCACTTTATAGAACATACCTTTAAGTCTTGGTGACACCTTCTTATCACACAAGACTCCAAATGCGAGTCTCCATTCCACCTGCACCACTACGTTATGTGGCGATCTCGTCAATTTTTTCATTACCTTGGATTATAAAACCAAGTTACTTGAAAGTTTCTCTCTTATGTATGGCCAGGGTGTCAAGCCTCGCTTCCACACCAGCCGTATGGTCGCATCACTGGACTTGCACTCTAAGTACTCTGTTTTGGTCCTACTCATCTAAGTACTCTGTCTTGGTCCTGATCAACCTGTACCCTCTAGACTCCAGGGTTTATCTCCAAACCTCTGGTGTAGCGTTAACTTCGTCGCGAGTCTTGTTAATCAAAACCATGTCATCTGCAAATAACATACACCAAGACACCTCACCTTGGATATGCCGTGCCAATTCATCCATCACCGAGACAAATAAAAATGGGCTAAACGTTGATCCTTGGTGCCAACCCATCAACACGGGAAAGTGCTCCGAATCTCCTCCATTGTTCTTATCCGGGACTTGGCTCCATCGTATACACCGCAAATACACCTTTAGCTTCCAAACATCTCTGTAAAACCTTCATCGGGACTTTGTCGTATGTCTTTTCAAGATCAATGAACGTGTAAATCCCTCTTCCCTTCCCCTATATTGCTCCACCAGTCTCCTTACAAGATGAATGGTCTTTGTAGTTGATCGCCCCAGCATAAATCCGATCTAATTCTCGGAAATAAAGACGCTCCTCTTCACCCTCATCTCCTCCACCCTCTAGGGAGGTATATAAATTTGTACAGGAAAAGGAAGCATTCCCGTTTGGTCTACAACCATGGAAGAGAATATCTCGAGTAAATTTCTTAGCTACACAGATTTGTCAATATCTCCTAGTGGCAGCTAGAGTCGTAGGATAACACCTCTTCTCATTTTCATCTGGTCCTGGATCATGTTTTCCCTCAGAACTTCTAAACAGTTGCAAAATCTAAGCAATTGTCTCAGCGGCAGCCAAAAAGGGTCTTTATACAGAAATCAAATGTTTCCTGCCCTTGTTGCCAAAATTATGAGGTTATGCAAGTTAATGTGTTTCCAAAGGGTGCAACACGTATCATCAATTCTTACCATGTCAAGTGTGTACCAAAGCTATGTTTTGACTTTTTATCAGTGGGGGACCATATTTATATGATTTGATTGCATATGCTCCGTAACTCAGGTTGTCGCATATACATTAGATTCTCACATAGCTGTTGCATTCTGTTTGCACTTCTGCAGGTGTTATTGATGTCTTAATTAGTAAAGGGAGGTATATAGATGCTGTTAATCTAGCTTTTGCCTTTGAGCTGACTGCGCGGTTCGCACCTGTTTCCTTACTGAAATCCTACTTGAATGAAGCAAGTAAAGCATCTTCGCCTGTCAAATCTGGAAATGCTTCGCCTACTGTACAGGTTTGTTCCCTCTGCCTTGATATGTATAAATTCTCTGTTTAATATCTAATGCTTATGCAAGTGTTTACGGTGACATCATATTTATGTTCAAGAATCCCTTGTTCCTCCACAGTTCCCTTGGGGTGGGATGGAGGAATTATGCTCGACAATGGTTCACAGTCCATGCTCCTATGATTAATGTAAACCGTCAGATGAATCTTTTTTCCTGAAATAACTATGTTTGCATACCTATAACCAATTGTTTTCCTCGTATTCTAGAATGATGTCAATGAGAAGGAACTAGCTGCTCTAAAGTCTGTAATTAAGTGCGTTGAAGACCATAAGATTCAGGAGCAATACCCAGTGGATTCCCTCCAGAAAAGGGTTCTCCATTTGGAGAAGGCAAAGGCAGACAAGAAAAGGGCAAATGAAGTTGTGAAACCTCAAACGAAGAGGCCTCGTGCCAATAGTGTAGGAAATGGTTCCCGAGTCCCTAACCTTGCCACTGATAAGAACTTCTATGCTAGGGTGACTGATAGGTATCCACAATATGTGTATGACAGACCATATTCTTACCCCGTTGCAACTGACACCCATGTTCCATCATGTATGGGTACTACTGCTTACAGCATTTCCCCTGGGCATGGCAACTTCTTTGGAAATAGCTACCACTACCAGGCAGCTTTCCTGCACTAATCAGTAGATTTTGACAATGGTCTCTTTAGCCAATAGTGTTAACCGTGGACGTTTGCTTCATTTTCTCATATGGCAGATTTAATACTGAATGTAACCTTGTTAATTTTAGTCTGATACCTCTAATATATGCACTATGTTTCGATGTTTGTATTTCTTCATCAAGTTCTTTATGTAGGTTCTTTTCTCTTGTGTTATTTCTTGTGGTCTCAAGACACCCATGTGAGCCACCAGAGGTTCCAACTTTAGTTTGTTTCAATCATTTTTTTCAAAAAAGAAATTGAAGTGTGAGGATTACTAGCCGGGAAGAAGAAAGATATCAGTTGATAAGTGAAGTCATAGTGCTAAATGAAAAGAGTCGAAAGAAAAATGCGTGTAAAGCTACTATACGCATTTGGTCTCTTGTGGATAAACTGAAATTTGGGCAAAAATAGATAGTCCCCACAGATCTGAATTATAATTTTCAGTATGTCTTTCCTGTCTCCATCCCACGATCGAGTCTTCACGCTCTAAAGAATTTTAAAAGCAAATTACAGCAGGCAGCATGGCTTGAGATTTTAGTAGCATTTTATTGAGAAACAAGAAATGATGCTTAGGAAGTTGGATGATTTTGCTCTTTGGTTCAATCAATTTTGCGACTTGGTATACGAAAAAAGAAAAAAGGAAAAAAAGGGCCAAAAGTATGCCTAACTCAAGAAAAATGACTTATAAATATTCTATATTTATCTATTAGTCTAAAAATATCTCAAATTTATTTTTTTGGCTCAAGAATATCCTAAACTAACCCCTCAAATTAAAACTCAAAACTTGATGATTTTTTTAATTTAAAAAAGTCACATGGTTTATTATGATTGACCACAAATATCATATAATAAAAATTAAATTCACTCACTTTTAAACTCAAACCCATTAAACCGTTTTCACTTAAAAAATATGCATGAAAATTTTTTCAACTATTATTCTAGCAATTTTTTTTAATTTTTGATTTTAGAATATAACAATAGCCATATAACTTGTATAATGTGTGGGTATGTTATTTCAAAAAAGTGAGAATTGGATGAGTGTCCCTTATGAAAGGATTAAATTGATTTGGAAAGGAGGGAAAGACGGCAAACGTTCAGAGAGCTTGTAAAGGTCAAGATCTTGGTAATACAATCCTCCAGTAGCATCGACAGATAAGTTGTACTCCTCTCAGATTCATCATTTGAATTCGAATTCTTCAGATTCTCTATCGTGAAGTAGAGAACTATAAAGTGTTTGATTATAAAGCAAAGAAAATGCTTATATATTATTTTAACAAAGAATTTGAGATATGCCATACGAGTAGACACTTGACCAATTTTGTGAACGTTGATGTTTATTTATTAGAGTTAGTATATTTGTTACTTGTTGTCTGATAAAAACATCAAATTTAATCAAAGAATATACACATTTATAAGAAATATGAGATCTCATTTGACTAAAAAGAACATTGAAAAATATAGTTTATTCATATTTTGAGAAATTATGCATTATGGGACAAGCACTTTGAAAAATTGTGATATGAAATATGAATAATGAACTAAGAAAACTAGTAGCTTAAAAAGTTATAACTATTGCTATATTCTAAAATCAAGAATAAAAGAAATAAATGAGAGAATTTTAGTTGGAAGAATTTTTATGTGTCTTTTTTAAATAAAAATGGGTTAATGAGATTGGGTTTAAAAATGAGCAGTTTTAATTTTTATTAAATAATATTTGTGGCCAATCATATTAAGCCATGTGACTTTTTAAAATTGGAAAAAACTATGAAGTTTAGGGTATTCTTTAGCCACAAAAATAGGATAGGGATATTATTAGACTAATAGATGAATGAAGGGTATTTGTGAGCCATTTGTCATACTTTAGAGATATTTTTGGCCCTTTTATGAAGAAAGAATCAAAAGCAGGTAGATTAGGCGTGTGACACACCAAAAGTGCCTAAGATCGAACCCCGGACTTGGAATGAAAACCAGCAGAAAATAGTTTTTTTTTTGCCACAGAACGACTAATGTAACGGATCGTTGTGTGGTTTGACGGGCCATTATTTCACTCATCCTAAGAAAGTCCTGAAGTTGGTGAACAATTTTCCTCTAGAGCTAACGAGTGATAGAATGACCTGTTAGTCCTTGTAACGAGTTGTTAGGAAGAGCCATTGAAGGAGTTTCAGAAACTGTGCAGGTGTGACTGTTGTAACTATGAGAGAAGTGACGGGTCGTGGGTTCTAGTAACGAGTCATCATACCTAGTCATTGGTTAAGGATCAGAAAGCTGTCAGATTATTCCTAGAACTAACGAGCCCTGTGACGAGTCGTTTGGGGAAGTAACGACTCGTCCTAATGAGCCGTTAGATGAAATCCAGAAAGGGTGCAAGATCACTGCAGTGACCACGGGTGGAAACAACCACCCGTTGTTTCATATAACAGGTCATTCTGTCTGTCCGTTGGGAGAGGTTTAGAAATTGTT
Organism: Datura wrightii; assembly: GCA_035772735.1. NCBI lineage: Eukaryota > Viridiplantae > Streptophyta > Magnoliopsida > Solanales > Solanaceae > Datura > Datura wrightii. The sequence continues at coordinate 128,252,154 of JASDFA010000010.1, forward strand.
CAAAATCACTTCAGTGATAATGACCGAATTTGACAACCTATCATGTCCTCTAACGAGTCATTCTTTCCAACCATTGGTTGAAGTCTAGAAACTGAAATTTCAGACCCAAAACCAATGACTGGTCCCAACGAGTCGTGGTCACAACCAACGACTCGTTGTGTTACCCATTGGATCTGGACGACCAGTTTTTTAGGCCATTCTCTAGGGGTATTTTTATAACTTCCCGCTATTCTAATTCCTAAACTATATTGTATTGAGATATTCTAGAGGGAATTTAGAGGGATTAGTCGGCATTCTTCCCTCATTCTCTCCTCACATTCTCAGAACCCCCCGTAAGAACTCAGACAGGCATTTCAAGACAAGAACTAGGGCTTCAACTTTCTTCTAGGATTTCAAGTGTCTTTTCTGGGAATTCTTCTACAAGTATGTGGTGATTTATCAAGGGTATTCCTTCCACCCTTATGCCCCGAAATAACCAGTGAACTCATAGTTTTCAAGCTTTCTAGAAATCATAGCCTAGGATTTTCTTCTCGTTGTTGAAATTCCCTATCTCCTAAATCTTTTAGAATTTTCAAGATTAGTACTATGCTGTAATTGTGATGTTAATATCAACGTGTAAAATGTCTATCCAGATTCTTAATTCCTGCATGATTTTGAGATTTCATTTCATGAACTAGAAATGCTTCGAAAATATTATGATTTTCTTATGATTCAGGTAACCATGCTTTACAGTACTATTAGAATAGTTAATATACTTTGTAATGTCAGTAGTACCAACATTTTAGCATTTTTAGTCACTAGGTCTTTTAGGCTCCCAGGATACTTCCAGATAAGTAGTTTTTATTTAGCCTTAAAACATAAGTTCGAGCTAATAAGTTCAGTTAGTTATACTTAGGAGTTCAGTTGGGAGTAGTACTTAGCACCGAGTGGACCAGGGTTCCAGCGCACCCAGGTCCCCTAAACTACGTGCCACCATAGGTCTTTAGCCTAAATGGGCAACATTTACTAATCACACAACCATGCCTTTATACCCTACCAAACTATATTGGGTCCTGATGAATTGTATACATCAAATCCACATTTAGCTCATATGATTATATGCCAGTTAACAGGCTCTCCCACAGTATAGTCCAATATCAGATCTCATAATATGTATATGACCCATTATCAGTTTTTACTAGCTTGACATTATTTTCAGATTTTAGGTTATTTATGACATTTGTCATTTCAGATAAGGTCATTTCATATTACTTCAGTGTTTTTACTTATAATGTCTTTATCAATATGTTTATATCTTAAATTGCATAACTTCACATACTCAGTACATTCAAAGTACTAATATATACTCCTATGCTATGTCGTCTTATGATATAGGCTCAAGCACTCAGGCTCAGCACCGTGGTTAGTCTCTCCTTATGATTTAGTGCAACAGTATTCTCTTGGTGAGTCCTCATCTTTCGAGAACCCAGAGCAGTTCCTTCTATTTTACTAGTACTATTTCAGTTTTTCAGACTTTAGAGTTAGCTGGGGGCTTATCCCACTAACTCATTTGTTAGTAGAGGCTTTTAGACAATATGGTATAAGTTTCAGCTTATTATTTTCAGTGTTGTTTAAAACTCCAGTATTTATCAGATTTTAATGTTTCTCTAAAAATATTGTTTTGAACTTCAGTAGCTTCTGCTCAGTTTTCTATTTAATCCTAGTATGTCCGAAATATGTCATACCATGGGTCAGCTTGGGGTCACCTGTGACTCTAAGTACCGTATCGCGTCCAGGGTGTAGACTCGGGTCATGAAAAACTTAGTATTAAAGCATTAGGTTTAGAGTGTCCTAGGGTATCTGAAAGCCGCGTCAAGTAGAGTCCTTTTCATAGGTGTGAGCGCACCACACTTATGAGGGGGAGGCTACAAGGCGATTTTAGAAAAAGTTCCTTTTCTTCATGATTCTTATTGTGTGTAGAGTATGAATCTCTAAAATGTCCTTCCAACTCGTGCTTTTCCATTTTCCATTGACAATGCCTCCCTGAATAGTAAATGGAAGGAGGACCGGTAACGCCAACCAACAAGCTCCACAAGCTCTAGCAGCCCCCCAGGATGCTTAGGTGACACCTGTTGAGTTTAAGGCTGCTATTCAAATGCTAGCTCAAGCGGTGACCAACCAGGTCAACTAGCAAGCCGTCGTACCTGCCAATACGAGTGGACCTACAGATACTGCCAGAGTCCAAGACTTTACTCGGCTGAATCCCCTAGAATTTCATGGGTCTAAGGTGGATAAGGACCCACAAGACTTTATTGGCGAGGTTCAGAAGATCACCCAAATCATGGGTGTTATCTCCATTGAAAGTGCATATTTGACCGCCTATCAACTGAAAGAAATGGCTCAGATATGGTACAGCCAATGAAAAGAGGGAAGATGGGTTGGTACATGTCTGGTGAAGTAGGATGAGTTCGTGACCGGGTTTCTAAAGAGGTTCTTTCTTCAGGAGTTAAGGGAAGAAAAGGCCGCGGAGTTCGTCAATTTGAAATAGAACGACATGACGGTGCAGGAGTACGCCTTAAAGTTCACTCAACTATCAAAGTATGCTCCAGAGATGGTTGTCAAGCCGAGGGCTCGCATTCTCAAATTTGTAAATAAGTTCTCAGACTTGGTGGTTAAGGAGTGCAGGACTACCATGCTCATCAGCGATATGGACATCTCCAGGCTTATAATCCATGCACAACAGATAGAGGCGGAGAAATTAAAAGAGATAGAAAGGGAAGTGTAAATGAGTAAGGACCGGTCAGTTTGAGTATTCACATCAGAGATCAGGCGGTGGTAGTCTCCCACAGCAGCAATAGAGCCTCCAACACCCTCTTCAACCAGTGCTCCTTTTTTTAGGCCCCGTAAGGATCGGAAGGGTGGGGCATCAAGCTCCCAATCTCAGAGCCATGTCTCTAGTAGCCGCACTTTCCCAGCATGTCCTAAGTGTGATAAGAACCATTTGGGTGAGTGCCTCCTGGGAAAGGAGGGTTGCTTTGGTTGTGGCCAGTTGGGTCACAGGTTGAGGGACTGCCCATCAGTCGGATGGGGAAGGCCCAATCCACTACTTCAGCAGCTCCATCGGGTTGCCCAGCTCAACAGGGTACTATCTCAAGTACATGTGGCAGTCAACGCCAGAACCACTTCTATGCCCTATCTTCCCATCATGACTAGGAGAACTCACCTGACATAATCACTGGTATGTTACGTCTCTTTCAGATAGATGTTTATGCTTTACTAGATACAGGAGCCACACTTTCTTTCATGACTCCTTATATTGCAGTCCAGTTTGATATTAGTCCAGAAATTCTCTCAGAGCCATTTTTAGTCTCTACTCCGGTTGGTGAGTCAGTTAGAGCCAGTCGGGTATACAAAAATTATCTAGTCATGGTTTTACCGAAAGTCACTTCAGTTGATCTAGTAGAGTTACACTCTTGCTATGCCTCAGTTGGCTGTAGAACCAGAGTCGTTAGATTCCAGTTTTCTAATGAACCAATTCTAGAGTGGAAGGATAGTACTTCAGTGCTTAAGGGTCGATTTATCTCTTACCTAAAGGCTAGGAAAATGATCTCAAAGGGGTACATTTATCACTTAGTTCGATTCAAGAATTCTAATTCTGAAACCCCAACTATTCAGTCAGTTTCAATCATCAGTGAGTTTCCAGATGTGTTTCCCGAGGGTCTTCTTGGAGTCCCTCCCGAGCGGCAAATCGACTTCAGCATAGACCTTCTTTCGAATACCCATCCCATCTCAATTCCTCCTTACCGAATGGCTCTAGATGAGCTTAAGGAGTTAAAGGAGAAGCTAAAATACCTTTTGGACAAGGGTTTCATTAGACATAACATCTCTCCGGGGGGTACCCCAATCCTATTCGTGCGAAAGAAGGATGATACACTCAAAATGTGCATCGACTATCGTCAGCTGAATAAGGTTAGAGTCAATAACAGGTGTCCTCTCCCTATGATTGATGACTTGTTTGACTAGCTTCAGGATGCTAGCTGCTTTTCAAAGATAGACCTCAGATTAGGCTATCATCAGCTTCGAGTCAGAGAATGTGACATTTTGAAGACAACCTTTAGAACTCAGTATGGTTATTATGAATTTGTAGTTATGTCTTTTGTACTAATGAATGCTCCTGCAACTTTTATGGACTTGATGAATAGAATATTCAAGTAGTACCTGAACATATTCGTTATTATCTTCATAGATGATATTCTGGTTTATTCCAGAATAGAGGAGGAACATGCAGACCAGCTAAGGATAGTTTTATGGACTCTTAGGGACCGCCAACTATTCACTAAGTTCAGCAAGTGTGAATTCTTTCTGAAATCAATGGAACTCCTTGGACATGTTGTCTCTAGTGAGGGTATTCAGGTAGATCCTCAAAATAGAGAGACAGTTAAGGATTGGCCAAGACCTACTTCCATCAGGAGTTTCTTGGGCCTAGCTGGTTACTACAGATGATTTGTAGAAGGATTGTCCTCCATTGCCTCTCCTTTGACCAGATTAATTCAAAAGAAAGTGAAATTTCAATGGTCTGATGCATGTGAGAAGAGTTTTTAGGAGTTAAAGATTCGGCTCACTACAACCTCAGTCTTGACCCTGCCAAAAGGTTCGGATGGGTTCATAATCTATGTGATGCCTCTAGAATTGGCTTTAGGTGTGTTCTAATGCAACATGGTAGTGTTATAACATATGCCTCAAGACAGGTCAAAATTCATGAAAGAAACTATCCGACTCATGATCTCAAGCTAGCGGCGGTAGTATTTGCCTTGAAAATTTGGAGGCACTATCTTTATGGCACTCACTGACCATAAAAGCCTGTAGTGTGTGTTCATTCAGAAGGACTTGAATCTTCGTCAAAGGAGACAACTATAATTGTTGAAAGATTATAATATGAGCGTGTTGTATCACCCAAACAAAGCCAATGTAGTGGCTGATGCCCTCAGCAGGTTGTATATGGGGAGTGTTGCTCATGTAGAGGATGATAAGAAGGAGCTGGCAAAAGATGTTCACAAGCTAGCTTAGTTAGGAGTCTGGTTGATAAAGTTAGAAGAGGGCAGAGTCTTAGTACAAAATGGAGCAGAGTCCTCTTTCATGGTGGAGGTTAAGTCAAAGCAAGATGAGGACCCAATCCTACTTAACTTGAAGGAAGCAGTCCTTAAAAAGGAGGTGGAAGCATTCTCCAAAGGGGGAGATGGTGTGCTTCATTACCAAGGCAGATTATGCATTCCAAATATAGGTGATCTGAGGCAACACATACTAACAGAAGCTCATAGATTTAGGTACTCTATCCACCAAGGTGCCACCAAGATGTACTGTGATCTACGAGAATTCTATTGGTGGAATGACATGAAGAAGGGCATTGTAGAATTTGTGGCTAAGTGTCAAACTACCAACAGGTCAAGGTTGAACATCAGATACCTGGGGGTATGACTCAGGATATTAGCATCCCTACTTGGAAGTGGGAAGAAGTAAACATGGATTTTGTTACAGGTCTACCTTGTACGCGCCGACAACATGACTCAATTTGGGTAGTTGTAGACCGGATGACTAAGTCAGCATAGTTAAGACCACAAATTTAATAGAGGATTATGCTAGACTACATCTAGAAGTTAGTCAGACTGCATGGAGTCCCATTATCCATCATTTTATATAGGGGTACTCAGTTCACCTCGCACTTCGGGAAGTCCTTTTAGAAAGGACTTTGTACTTAGGTTAAGCTCAGCACAATTTTTCATCCGCAGACAGATGGCTAGGCTGTGCAGAATATTCATACTCCAGAGGATATGTTGAGGGCTTGCGTGATTGATGTCAAGGACAATTAGGATGATCACCTACCTCTCATCGAGTTTGCATATAATAAAAGTTACTACTTCAGTATCCAGATGCCCCGTTTGAGGCATTATATGGTAGGAGGTGTAGGTCTCCTATAGAGTGGTTTAAAGTTAGCAAAGCTACCTTGATAGGGCCTGATACAGTACATGAGGCCATGCAGAAGGTTCAGCTTATCAGGGAATGGCTGAAAATAACTCAGAGTCATCAGAAATCATATGCGGATGTGAGGAGAAGAGAACTTGAATTTGCTGTGGATGATTGGGTATATCTGAAAATTTCACTTATGAAACGGGTGATGAGGTTTGGGATAAAGGAAAACTCAGTCTCCGCTATGTTGGACCTTACAAGATTCTAAGGTGCATCGGCAATGTGGCCTATGATTTGGACTTTCCTACGGAGTTAGCATCGGTGCGTCTGGTCTTCCATGTGTCTCTGTTGAAGAAATGTATGGGTGATCCAACCTCCATTGTGCCTTTAGAGAGTGTTGGTGTAAAAGATAGTCTCTCCTATGAAGAGGTCCCAGTACAGATTTTACATCGTCAGGTTCATAAGTTGAGGAGTAAGGAGGTTGCTTCAGTAAAAGTTTTATGGAGAAATCAGCTAGTTGAGGGAGCTACATGGGAAGTTGAAGTAGATATGATGGATAAATACCCGCACCTTTTCCCTTCCAGCTCAACTTCAGCATCAGGTACCGGCTTCTTCCTTAACACTATATTCAAATTCATGTCAGTTTGCTACGCCTGCGCACGTGGTTGTACAAGTAATATAGTGACACTTAATGAGTCGGATGTCGAACCCACATGGACTAGATTATCAATGAATTATCAAGTTCAAGTATTAATTCAAAATTCAAAAGTGCAAGTTTTCAAGATTTTGCAGTTTGTTACTAAATCTAAGGATGATCACAAATTAAGTTGGAAAACAATAATGAGAAGAATCCAGGGTTAAGGCCAAACAATCACGTATAGATAACATTCATATTGATTCAAGTATGTGTCTTCATTTGTTGTCTCACAAGATAAATTTCATGTTCATGGTCTTTCGATCCTCTAAACATATATTCGAATTAGCCTCAAAACTATATCGTTGAGCGGGGATATGACAACCTAATTCATATGCAATAACCAAGTGGAGTGGTTTATGAAGTTAATGCCCTTGGTTATGGACTTTCAAACCTCTAACCATTTAACCTAAACTTGACTTCACAACTACATCAAAGAGCGGTAATGTGACAATGCAAATTCAAGTGTCTAGCTATCTTCCCGTTTAATAACCAAGCGAGTGAATTATATATATTTCTATCCTAACCGCAAATCAACCTTAAAGATTTGAACTCACTTCTTGCATTCCTAATTTTATCCTAGGGATCACTCTCAAGTTTGCCTAAGATTAATAGTTGCATTTAAATGGTGATCAAACATTAAAATGATTAAAAACATGAATGCAAGAACTAACAACAATGAAGAACTTGAGCCAAATATAAATTAAACAAATACGTTCATGTTATTTGGACTTAACCCTAAAATGAGCGTTTTAGCCACTCATGCTAGTACAAGAATTCAACATTGTGTTTGAATTCATTTATTAAAAGAATGGAAAAAGAAGGAAAAGAAAAACAACCCTAGAAGATGAAGTCCGTAATGTTCCTCCTCCTGCTCCTCTTCAGTTTCTCAAAACATCAGGTGATATCTGATAAAATAAACTGTGTGATATTTATAATTTTCAAATTTTTATCGTGTGCATTCTACCTCCATGCCACGCTGTCTATCGCGTAGCATGGCCTCCGTGGCACAGGCTGGATGCACATGTGCACTGGAATGGAGCGCTGGCCTAGCACTGCCTTGGCGTGGCACGACACCTGGGGAGTGGCACGACACCTGGAGCGTAGCCCTCCTGGCGTGTTACGGTGCTGGACGTAGAGAGTGCTTAGCATGGAACACTGCTAATGTGCAGGCACATTGGTCGACCAAGCGATGCGCGCAGCTGCCTAGCGTGGTACGCTGCCTGGCGCGCTAGTGCTCCGACATGGCATGTTGCATTGTGCTGCAAAAAACTTCTCTTGCCATCTTCATGCATTTTATTTGAAATTCGTCCCAAGCTTCCTTCTTGCTCATACATCATCATAGTAGGCCCCATCCTTAGCATATTACACCTAAGAAATAGACTAGTTATGTTGGTTAGTTCATGCACACAAATAAATGCAAGATTGCATGAGATTACACTTAAAATAAGGTAAAAACATGACAAAAGCTTGGGTATAAAATATCACTTGGGCATGTAAATATGCCTAAGATCACTACCCCACACTTAAAGTCTTGTTCGACTTTAAACAATTTCATTACATCTCATGCACATGGAAGACCCACACGTTACCAATCAAAGCAAGACTACTCCAGTTAAAGCTACAATGACTGACTCAGATGTCAAGTTCAAATAGAGCATGCTATATATGACACAATTAAAATCAAGTACAACCAAGTTAAGACCTCCTAGCCTCAAGAATTGACTCTACAACCACATCGAACTCATGCACATTAGCCAATCAAGAAGTCCAACATGAATTCTATCTTTCGTCAAACCTGTGCCCTCACAATAAGAGAGATGCCCATTTTCACTAACAAATTTACAAGTTATAACACCTAATGAGTATATGAATAACAATTATGCTCTTTGTCACAAAGAATTCACATGTAACATGCAATGACCCCTATGCTTGTCCTTAGTGTATTACTCCGCTAATACAGAAACATCTAAAAGTAAGATTAAGTATGAGTTTATGGGTTGCAATGTAAGCTAACGGACAGGTAGGTACTATTCTGGATAGCAATAGTGACTATCTTCTCTAAGCTCTTCTAATACATCACTTTTTCTCATTGAGCACATTCTCTTCTTTTACATCCCCTCTTACTCTTTCTATCTATCACTTTCCTCTTTGTTTCCCCATTTATTTAAGCATGCTTACACTATTAGTAGCGAGTAATCACACATTAAACACTTCGTCATTCTTTTGTTCTTTTCTACTCTCTACCAACACTTATGCATTTTGAACAATTGCACCCATCACTCTTTTCTTCAACTTCTACAACCAACTCTCTCCCCTCTTTTCAATATTCTTACTCCTTTACTCTTGTGCATTTTTCACTTAAGTGTTTAGGAGTTTTGGATTGAATTCAGGTCTATTGAAAGAAAAGAATTAAGCTTTTAATGTGGCTAACAAAGAATAGGCTAGAGGCTCAATGAGGTTAACTAGGATTATGCATTAAGGGTATGGTAAAATAAAGGATGAAAATAGGCTTATTCACAAAAATGCCTACATCATCTCCTATAATTAACATCCCTCATTTCGATTTGCAAACACAACAGGCAAGTTTTAGACATTACATCATAGCATGGACTATACAAGACCTTACACTCACTGCACATGTTTAATTCCAGACAAACCCATATAGACTCTCAATATAGCTAATCACATGGATTCAACATTTAAGCATAAGGTATACAGATTCATATTCCCGAACCTAGGTGTCTCAACAAAGTTATACAACTTACTCAACATGCTTCACAATTAACATTCACTTGCATCTTACAATCATGTACCGCACTCAACAAGAGCATCAAGAATTCAATTAGCTAAGGGTTCAACAGAAATTCCTATTGAATAATTTTCCTTCAAGACAGTAGTCATTCATCCATCATCGAGAAATGTCCTTAACTATGACTGAACACAACTATGTACAAGTAATTCAAAAACTTTATTATTGATTCAAAGTGCCCCCTTCGAAAAAAGAATCGAAAAGAAAAACCAAAGGGTGGGTGAACTGTGCTTAACTCAGACTCTCCAGTCAAATAATTTTCAAACCAAGCACATGATTCACCCTCAATCAACATCAAAAAAGTTTTGAAATTTCCCTCACCCCATATTTAAAATATGCTATGTCCCCAAAGCATGAATTATGAATCACATCAGGGTTAGAGATACTTCCTGAGGCCTCTAGGACTAGCTAGAAGCATGCTTTCATCCATTTTTGACACACGGGTCCACGACTCCATATTCATCTTTTTTCATGCTCCTTAGCTTTCACTTTCATGGGTACTCATACTTCCCCTGAATCTGTTCTTCCAGTAAAAATGAAAACCAAAGTGACAATAATCAAAATTAAAAACATAAGAAAATCATACATGTGGTACACTTGGGTTGCCTCCCAAGCAGTGTCTGATTTTACATCATAGCACGACGTGAATCATCTTTCTCAAGATGTTCTCAAACTCTTCTTCCCTTTTGGGGATCACCTTATCTTTTTCTTGACTTTTGAGGGAAAAGCCTCCACATTTTGTCTCTTCAGCTACATCACTTTATTCACCACATTCTTGGGCGTCTGTTCAATAACAGGCTTGGTTCTCTTTTTATGAGATCCTTTAGAAATGGGCTTTTGCACTCCTCCATCCCACACTCATTCTCTGTTAGTACATTGATCTTGCAAAGATCTCTGTAGTGTGTTGGGTTGTTGATTTCTTGATACACTCCTAAGTTCTCCTCCTCCACAGGATGCCAACCCTCACATATATCACTGCTCCTCCCGCTGCCAAGAATGGACGTCCCAAGGTGAGGGGTACCTTTTCATCAACTTCAAAGTCAAGGATTATGAAATTAACAGGTATTATGAACTTACCTACTTTGATGAGCAGATCTTGAATAATCTCCTCTAGGGCTACCTTTGACTTATTAGCCAGCTGCAGCATCACTCTGGTGGGTCTTGGTTTTCCCAAACCAAGTGTGTTAAAAAATGATAGAGGCATCAAGTTGATAGCTGTCCCTAGGTTACACAAGGCCTACATCAGCTCATTTCCACCTATTTATATGGGGAGGGTGAAATTCCTTGGGTCTTTGAAGTTCTTTGGCATCTTGCTCGTTACCCTAAAGCTGCACTCCTCAATAAGCGCTACAGTCTGCACATCCATTAGCCTCATCTTGTTGGCACCACATCTTTCAAGTACTTAGCATACTTGGGTATTCCCTGCAAAATATCAATGAAGGGCAAATTTATACAATGTTCTTTGAAAATATCAAAGAACTTCTGGAAACACACATTCTCCTTGCTTTTTCGAAGCCTTTGCAAGAATAGTGGGGGTGATCTCTGTACTGACTGCACTGCTGAATGTGAATTATTTGCTGCAGCTTTCTAATCATTTCCCTTCTCAACTGATGGACCTGGTCTGATCAGCTCTGGCTGCACCTCATTCTTCTTTTATTTTATCATTGCATCAACCAACTCTTTTCCATTCCTTAGACTGATGGCCATGACCTACGTCAGGTTTGTATCTATGTCACTCGATAAACCCTCCCTGTAGTGTAGTTTTTTGAGCTACTGCAATTTCCCACATTTGGTTCTCCAAATTCCTGGTAGCCAGCTGATGATTTTTCAATTGAGCTACCATTTTTTCATGGTCAGCTGCCACTGAGTTTGATTAGCCGTGATCTTCTGCAACATCTCCTCTATGTTGCTAGATTGGCCACTAGCCTGCCTACCCTGCTGCTGAGGTTATTGAAAATTTTTACTCTGCCCTTGATTACCACCCCAAGAGAAATTAGGGTGATACTGCCAGTTCCGATTGTAGGTGTTCCTATAGTTTTGATTGTTCCTTTGCACATTCCCTACAAAATTCACCGACTCGGGATTTTCTCTGGAAGAGTATGCACCATTCCTGCTATTGCCACAAATCTCACACCATCTTGGAGTTGGTTGAACTGCATTCACCTATGCTTGTGCCTGTGCTAGCTTCAACTACTGAACTATGTCATCATCTAGTGATGAAATGAAGATAACTAGGTTGCCAATGCATTCACACTATCAACCTCTATCAACCCAGCTACTCTCTTGTCTTCTCCCCGAGATGTATCACTGTGCCACTCTGGATTTTCCTGTGCAATCTTGTTCAGCAGAGTGTATAGCTCATCATATGTTTTCGCCAGTGCTTGCCCACCTGATGCAGAGTCTAAAATTTTTTCGTGTGGGGGTTAAGACTCTTCACAAAAGTGTGGGCCATCACTTTATTGCTTTGCTAGAGATTGGGGAAGTCTCTCAATAAGGACTTGAATCTCTCCCAATCCAAGTATAGATTCTCATCTGGCCACTGCTTGAAACTCAGTATCTCACTTCTCAATTTAGCGGTCTTGCCAGATAGGAAGAATCTGATGAGGAACTTCCTTGTCAGGTCGTCCCAAGTAGTGATGGAATTCAGTGGTTTAGCCTTCAACCACCATTTAACTTCTCCCCTAAGTAAAAATGAGAAAATTGCCAGCCTCACATAATTAGTAGACACTCCAGTGGGGACGAACGTGTCATTGATTTCCAAAAAGTTCAGCAGGTGCTACTGTGGATGCTCATGAGTCATTCCTGTAAATTGATCACTTGTATGCAACAACTGCACCATGTTCTGCTGAGCTCAAATCTACCTCCAGGTTCCGGTCTCCAGATGTTAGAGGTAACATTGGTCACGAGTGGGATTGCCACTTCACAAACTGGTCTCGCTTCCATCTCCTCATGCAACCTCATCCTGTTGAACCTACTGGATGGGATATAGAGTAGCACCCTCTCTTCTTAATTGTCTTAACCTTCTTTCAGGTTCAAGGTAAGGTTCTACCAACTCTCTATCCCTTACTAGCTTGCTGCAAGGACCAACTTGTTACCTACAAATTTGGTGACTAAGACCAAGTTGTTAACACTTAAGAAATTACAAAAATAATACAACAAATAAGAAATTCACCAAATGTTGTTAGTCCACGACAACAACACCAAAAACTTGTTATGCCTCCGGCGGACACGGTCGTATAAGTAATATAGTGACTCTTAATGAGCCAGATATCAAACCCACATGGACTAGATTATCAGTGAATTATCAAATTCAAGTATTAATTCAAAGTTCAAAAGTTTAAGTTTTCTTGACTCTTTAGTTTGTTACTAAATCTAAGGACGATCACAAATTAAGTTGAAAAATAATAATGAGAAGAATCCAGGGTTAAGGCCAAAAAATCACGTATAGCTAATATTCATATTGGTTCAAGTATATGTCTTCATTTGTTGTCTCACAAGATAAATTCCATGTTCATGGTATTTCGAGCCTCTAACATATATTTGAATAGCCTCAAAACTACATTGTTGAGCGAGGATGTGACAACCTAAATCATATGCAATTACCTAGTGGAGTGGTTTATGGGGTTAATGCTCTTGGTTATGAATTTTCGAACCTCCAACCATTTAGTCTAAACTTGACTTCACAACTACATCAAAGAGCGGTGATGTGACAATTCAAATTCAAGTGTCTAGCTATCTTCCTGTTTAATAACCAAGCGAGGCGAATTAGGTACATTTCTATTCTAACTGCGAATCAACCTTAAAGACTTGAACTCACTTCTTGCTTTCCTAGTTAAATCCTAGGGTTCACTCTTTCAAGTTTTTCTAATATTAACAGTTCCATCTAAATGGAGATTAAACATTAAAATGATTAAAAACAAGATGCAAGAACTAACAACAATGAAGAACTTGAACCAAATATAAATTAAACAAATATGTTCATGTTATGTGGCCTCAACCCTAGAATGAGGGTTTTAGACACTCATGCTAGTACAAGAATTCAACATTGTGTTTGAATTCATGTATTAGAAGAATGGAAAAAGAAGGAAAACAAAAAGAACCCTAGAAGATGAAGTCTGTAATGTTCCTCCTCCTGCTCCTCTTTAGTTTCTCAATATATTATGTGATATCTGATAAAATAAACCAAGTTTTATTTATAATTTTCAAATTTTTGTCGTGTGTATGCTACCTCCATGTCACGCTGCCTATCCCACAGAATGGCCTCCATGGAATAGGCTAGACGCGCATGTGCACTGGAATGGGGCTAGCCTGACACTACCTTGGCGTGACACGACCCTGGTGCGTAACCCTCCTGGCGTGTCATGGCGCTAGACGGGGAGAGTGCTTAGCATGACATGCTGCCAACGTGCAGGAACAGTGGTCGGCCAGGAGATGTGTGTAGCTGCCTAGCGTGGCACGGTTCCTAGCTTGCCAGTGGTTTGGCGTGGCACATTGTGTTGTGCGGTAGAAAACTTCTCTTGCCATCTTCATGCGTTTTCTTTGCAATTCATCCCAAGCTTCCTTCATGCTCATACATCATCATATTAGGCCCCAGCCTTATCATATTACACCTACAAAATAGGCTTATCATGTTGGTTAGTTCCTTTACAAAAATATACGCAAGGTTACATGAGATTACACTTAGAATAAGGTAAAAACACGACTAAAGCTTGGGTATAAAATATCACTTGGGCATGTAAATATGCCTAAGATCATAGTTTCCTGTCTCTCAATCCTTTCAAGTCCTAGCATGTATGGCCTCTTATCAGTTAAAAGGGGCCGCGCATATCTGGTTTCACCAATGGAAGGATAGGAGGGTCACAGGAGTAGGTCCGATCACTTGGGAAGAGTTCCATGTTGCATTTCTAGACTAGTTCTTCCCTCGGGAGATGAGGGAGCTGAAGATAGTTGAGTTTGTGAATTTTAAGCAAGGGAGAATGGCTGCACAAGAGTATTCCCTTGAGTTCACTCGCCTATCGAAATATGCCCCAGAGTTGGTAGCCGATCAGAGGATGCGGGTGAGTAGATTCGTCCATGGAGTAGCAAGCTATTTCGACAAGGATTGTAGGACTGCTATGCTCCATCAAGACATGGATTTTCCACGGATAGTGTTGTATGCCAAGCAGATGGAGGCAGGGCATTCATGGGAGAGGGAGGCCAAGATGGTTAGGATCGAGGACCATAGATTCTCTCAGCAGAGGTCTGGTGGTGGGCATCGACAGCAGACCCACAAGAGATCATCAGCCCCAGCATCTTCAGCATTGAGTGTGCCATCCAGGCTAAGACATGATTAGTGAGGGCGGACATCAGGCTCGAGGGGTCATAACAGTAGACTCGCAGATTCCAGCATCCCAGCTAGTTGAAGGTGTGGTCGGGGACACACAGGCCAGTGTTTGGCAAGTTCAGGTGCTTGTTTTGGGTGTGGTTATCCCGGACACATGCTTAGAGATGTTCCAGCTACGAGGTAGGAACAGGTTGGGGCCGAGGCCCAACATCTAGTTCAGCAGCCCCTCCCACAAGCACTACACTTCAGGGGGCATCTACTAGCACAGCTGGTGGTCAACACCAGAACAGATTCTATGCTTTGGCATCCCTTCAGGAGGTGGAGGTCTCCCCGGATGTGGTCACTCGTATGTTGCGAGTTTTCCATATTGATGTTTATGCTTTGGCATCCCGTTAGTCCCCGTTATATTGGTCCCTACCAGATTATGAGAAGAGTTTGTAAGGTAGCGTATGAGTTGGACTTGCCGTCAGAGTTATCTTCCGTGCATCCTGTGTTTCATGTATCGCTTTTGAAGAAATATTTGGGAGATCCAGCTCTAGTGTTCCCGGTGGACAACATTGGTGTAAATGATAGCCTTAGTTATGAGGAAGTTCCGGTGAAAGTATTAGATCGTTAGGTGCGGAGGCTAAGGAACAAGGAAGTAGCTTCAATTAAAGTATTATGGAGGAATTAGCATGTTGAAGGAGCTACATGGGAAGCCAAAGCGAATATGATGGCAAATACCCACACTTATTCTCTACCAGCTCAGTTCTGACTTGAGGTATCAGTTTTGCTCTATGACTCTATTTAGTTCTCTTGTTCAGTTCATGTGTTCAAGTTCTTTTATATGTATGGATGTGTATGTGAAGCATGAGATCAGTTCAGCTATGTGATATGAATGGGAGGTAGTCATTCCGATTATTTCTGGTTTAAATGATCAGTATTTGAATATGATAATTACATGTTTCTATTTTCTGCTTGTTTCCTACATTCGAGGATGAATGTTCCCAAGGGGAAGATATTGTTATACCCCGGGAGGTCAAAGATTGGACCCGTGAGTTGAAATAGAGAAAAAAGGGAAATTGTTATTGCAGTCTCAGGACGAGTCATCTCACGACTCGTGAGGACAGCCCACGAGTTGTCAGCTGACTCGTGGGGAAGGCTTGAGTTTTGAGAAGAAGTCCTGGAAGAGTTGAGACCCCACAGGTGAGGCTCGTGGTCAGGACTCATGAGTCGTTGGGTCAGCCGTGGGGAAGGAAACATAGTTCAAAAAAAAGGAAAAAAGGGCAGTGTACCTGGAGGGAGTCCCCACGAGTCGTTGTCAGCCTTAATGATTCGTGGGGTGAGTCATTGGCAGGCTTGGAATCCAAAGTTTGGAAATGAGACAGCGTACTTAACGAGTGGTGACCACGAGTCGTGGTCACCCATAACGAGCGGTGAAGTGACCTGTTACGAGCCCAGGAGAACAAGTAAGGCAGTGCACTTGATGATCAATATAACGAGTCGTGCCTTCTAGCAACGAGTCGTCAGGTCGTCCGTTAGGACCACTCGACAGTTATTTTTTGCGAAATTAGAAAGGGTCTTTTCATAATTTCTAAGTTTCTAAAGTCTAAACTACATCGTTTAAGCCTATGAAAGGTGGGTTTTAGAGGGGAAAACTATCCTAAAGTCTTCATTCATGCATGCAAAAGAATAGAAGAGTGATAGAGAGGTGATCAAAAGGGAGATTCAAGGTTTCTTCTTCAATTTCTTTCAATTCCTTTTTGGGCATTCAAGTGAGAGTAAGATTCATTCTCCATCAGGTATGTAGGGTTATGAATGGGTGGTTTCTTCCACACCCATGCCCAATCTCTCTCGAAAAAGCATGAAATTCTATGATTGATCTATGTTTTTTTTACCCAAATGCATGAATTATCTATTTCTACACATGGATATGAACTGAGTATGATTTTATTACCGAATTGTGAAGCATGGGCTAATTTTATAATGATTTCTATTAAAATTGTATTTCTAGCCTTATGAATGTTGAAGCCCATTGATGAGATGATCATGAAAAGTGAGATTTGTGAAATATATGTGATAATAATGAGATATTATGATGAAAAGCATGATTTGAAGCTACCGATATTTATAATTATGTTTTCGATGAGAATTGAGTATTTCTAAGTATCATAAAGCTTTGCGCAATGCCCACACGTTAAGTTTAAATAATGATTTTCCTGAACTAAGCTTACCACATTTTGTTGGAGAGAAGACTCCCAAATTTATATTCTAGCTTGTAGTATATTTTGAGTTAAGTCTTCCTATGCATAGCTTACCACATGGTTTTGGAGCAAAGGTTCCCAAGTATGTTTTTAGC
Source organism: Datura wrightii (assembly GCA_035772735.1). Taxonomy (NCBI): domain Eukaryota; kingdom Viridiplantae; phylum Streptophyta; class Magnoliopsida; order Solanales; family Solanaceae; genus Datura; species Datura wrightii. The sequence continues at coordinate 128,269,264 of JASDFA010000010.1, forward strand.
TTGTGGTATGCCTTGAACTAAAGCTTCTCATCTGCATGATTTCATATTTGAGATGTATTCAATTATTGAGCTTGGTCGATAGATGATGTTGAGCTTCATTATATACGATGTAGAGCATATGCATGTTTTTGGGAGTATTATCTAGCACTGAGTAGGCTATGGGTTGATCACCCTATGCCTCAAAACTACGCGCCAACGTAGGGTGATACTATTATATGATTTGGGTGATACTATTATATGATTTCGGACCTCCCTTTTGAGCTTCCCTTGCCCGAATGAGCCTTCAGCTTGATATCAATATCATGGTAGCGTTCTTAGCCCTGACAAGGCTTTGGACGGCTCTGCCCACTTGAGTGTAATAGTCGGGACCACGTAAGCTCTATCGTGGTATGTTGGTTAAAAGACGAGTCTCCCATTATTCCTCATGATTTCAGATATGCATATTCATTACCTATGAGATTTATGTAAATGCATGTTCTAAAGCAGGGTTGACCAATGTTCAGCTTTTACTTATAAATGTCAGAGTTTAGCTTTGAGTCAATCGATTCAGTTATGATGTTATGAAGCATGTTATATCATGTTATGAAGAAGTCATGATTTCAGAAAGAATGCATGCAAGTCCTACTCTCAGTTTTATGATGTTATGTTTTAACTAATGCATTGTCTTTAAATGATTTTACTTACATTAGCAGTTTTACTTACCTTGCATACTCTGTACATACTGATCGCATACTTCTATGCTGTATCGTTTTAGGATACAGGACTCGGCACTCAGCTTTAGCCCCGCTCTTAGTCAGCTTATCAGAGTTAGCATTGCTTTATTGGTGAGTCCTCATCTTCCGAGGAACATACTATCCATATTTTCTTTATGTACTTCAGTTTCAGCTTTTTGAGTTAGTTGGGGTCTTGTCCCATCAACTCGTCATGATTAGAGGCTATTCAGACATATGTATGTAACTCAGCTTTATATTTTATTTTCTGATGTTATATTCAAGTTATACTTCCGTTATGATTGTATTGATGGTCATTCAGTTCGTGATTGAGTTGGATGTATGCTTATGCCATGGGTCGAGTTGGGGGTCTCTCGGGGCTCCTTGTCTCGTGTCGCGATCTGGGCCTCCATTCGGGTCGTGACAAACTTGGTATCAGAGCCATCGGTTTGGAGTGTCCTAGGGTGTATGAAAGCCATGTTGAGTAGAGTCTTTTTCATGGGTTTGAAGTGTTCCACACCTATGACGAAGAGGCTACGAGGCATTTAGGAAATGTTTCCTTCTTTCATGATCTATGTCGTGCGATGAAAACTCTTTCTATCCTTCTAATTCATGCTATTCGCGATTATAGAATCATGGCTCCTCGAAGAATGAATGGAAGGAAGAATGGAGATGGTGAAGGCCACTAGGATGGCAATGGTCATGGGCATCAGCCAGCCCCACCAGTTCAGGAGCCCCAGACACCTGAGCCAGCAGCCCATGCTGAGTTTCGGACCGCTATTCAGATGCTTGCGCAGGACTTGACCGCTCAGGTCAATTAGTAGGCCGTTGTGCATGTGTCGCAATATGGCAACGCAGCGGTGGCTTGAGTCAGAGACTTCTTGAGGATGAACTAGCGGAGTTCCTTGGGTCCAAGGTAGATGAGGACCCACATGAGTTCGTAGATGAGATTGTCAAGATCATCCAAGTCATGGGGGTGAATGGGGTTGAGTGTGCCGAGTTGGCCTCTAATAAGTTAAAAGGGGTTGCACATATATGGTTTCGCCAATGGAAGGATAACAGGGTTGCAGGAGTAGGTCCAGTCACTTGGGAAGAGTTCCATGTTGCATTTCTAGGCTGGTTCTTCCCTCGGGAGATGAGGGAGCTGAAGACAGTTGAGTTCATGAATTTGAAGCAAGGGAGAATGACTGTACAAGAGTATGACCTCGAGTTTACTCGCCTATCGAAATATGCCCTAGAGTTGGTAGCCGATCAGAGGATGCAGGTGAGTAGATTTGTCCATGGAGTAATAGGCTATTTGGACAAGGATTTTAGGACTGTATGCTCCATCAGGTGATGGATTTCCATGGATAATGTTGTACGCCTAGCAGATAGAGGCGGCGCATTCGAGGGAGAGGGAGGCTAAGAGGGCTAGGACCGAGGACCATGGATTCTCTCAGTAGGGGTCCGGTGGTGGGCACTAATAGCAGACCCACCAGAGATTATCAGCCCCAACATCTTCAACCTTGAGTGTGCCATCCAGGACCATAAATGATTAGAGATGGCGGGCATCAGGCTCGAGGGGTCAGAGCAGTAGAACCGCAGATTCCAACATCCCAGCTTGTCGCATATGTGGTCGGGGACACACAAGCCAATTTTTGGTAGGTTCAGGTTCTTGTTTTGGGTGTGGTCAGCCCGAACATATTCTTAGAGATTGTCCAGTTGTGAGGCAGGATCAGGTTAGGGGTCGAGGCCCAACATCTAGTTCAGTAGCCCCTCCCGCAAGCACTGCACTTCAAGGGGCATCTACTAGCATAGCTGGCGGTCAGCGCCAAAACAGACTATGCTTTGGCATCCCGTCAGGAGCAGGAGGTCTCCCCAAATGTGGTCACTGCTATGTTGCAAGTTTTCCATATTGATGTTTATGCTTTTCTAGATCCGGAGGCTACCTTGTCTTTTGTGACACCTTATGTGGCCAGTAACTTCGGAGTCAGTCCTAAAGTCTTGTCAGAACCCTTCTCAGTTTCCACTCCAATAGGTGACTCAGTTATAGCTAGACGGGTGTATAGAGGTTGCGCAGTCTCAGTCCTTCATAAGGTCGCATCAATACATCTGTAGAGTTATCCATGACTGATTTTGAAGTTATTCTCGGCATGGATTGGCTATTTACATGCCATGCTTTAGTAAATTGTAGAACCCGGTTAGTAGAGTTTAGATTTTTGGGTGAGCCGGTCTTAGAATGGAAGGGTAGTTCGGCTGTGCCTATAGGTCCTTTCATTTCCTACCTTAAGGCTAGGAAGATGATTTCTAAGTGTTGCATGTACCATCTAGTTAGGGTTAAGAATGTCGAGTCCGAGACCTTGACTATGCAGTCAGTTCCAGTAGTACGTGAGTATGCAGAGGTATTTCTTGATGATTTGCCAGGTGTTCCTCCCGAGCGGGAGATTGATTTCGGTATTGACCTTCTTCCCGATACGCAGCCTATATCTATTCCTCCCTACAGGATGGCTCCAGCTAAGCTAAAAGAGTTAAAAGAGCAGTTGAAGGACTTGTTAGATAATCATTAGACGAAGCAAGTCTCCATAGGGTACACCAGTCCTCTTTGTTCGAAAGAAGGATAGTTCTCTTCGCATGTGTATTGACTATCGGGAATTGAACAAAGTCACCGTCAAGAACAAGTATCCTTTACCCATGATCTATGATTTGTTTGACCAGATTTAGGGTGCCAAGTGTTTCTCAAAGATAGATCTCAGGTCCAAGTATCATCAACTCAGAGTTCGGGAGAGTGATATCCCGAAGACAGCCTTCAGGACGCGGTATGGCCATTATGAGTTTGTAGTTATGTCTTTTGTACTAACAAATTCTCTTGCAGCTTTCATGGACTTGATGAACAGGGTATTCAAGCAATATCTAGACATGTTCGTGATTGTGTTCATTGATAACATCCTTATATTCTCTCTGAGCGAGGAGGAGCATGCCGCTCACTTGAGTGTAGTACTTCAGACTCTCAAGGATCGCCAATTATATTTCAAGTTCAGCAAGTGTGAGTTTTAGTTGGACTCCATAGCATTTTTGAGCCATGTGGTATCGAGTGAGGGCATAACGGTAGATTCTCACAAAATCGAGGCGGTGAAGAATTGGCCTAGACCGGTGAATCCTTCAGATATTCGGAGTTTCTTGGGTTTAGTTGGTTACTATCGGAGGTTTGTTGAGGGTTTCTCATCTATTGCAGCACCATTGACAAGTTGACTCAGAAAAAGGTGAAATTCCAATGATCAGAGGCTTGCGAGAAGAGCTTCTAAGAGTTGAAGACTCTACTCACTTTAGCACCGGTCTTGACCCTAACCGAAGGTATCGATAGATTCGTGGTGTATTGCGATGCTTCAACGATCAGACTTGGGTGTGTGTTGATGAAGCATGGGAAAGTGATAGCATATACCTCAAGACAGTTGAGAGTCCATGAGAAGAATTACCTAGCTCATGACCTTGAATTGGCCGCGATGGTATTCGCCTTGAAGATATGGCGACATTATTTGTATGGGGTTCACGTGGATGTATTTACGGATCACAAGAGTTTAAAATATGTATTCACGTAGAAGGATCTCAATCTTTGGCAAATGAGGTGGTTGGAGCTACTCAAGGACTACGATATGAGTGTCCTTTACCATTCGGGTAAGGCTAATATGGTAGAGGACGCACTTAGTAGGCTCTCTATGGAGAGTGTGTCCCATGTAGATGAAGGAAAGAAGGAGTTTGGTGAAAGATGTACATCAACTTGCAAAGTTGGGAGTTAGGTTGGTCGACTCGACCGATGGCGGTGTTGTTGTCTGGAACAGGTCAGAATCATCCTTGGTGACTGATGTGAAAGCTAGACAAGATGAGGATCCAATTTTGGTGAAGTTGAAAGAATCCGTACGAAGTCAGAAGGTGGAGGTCTTCTCCCAAGGGGGAGATGGTGTGCTGCGGTACCAGGGTCGCTTATGCATTCCCGATGTTGATGATTTGACGAGTCGGATGTTGCATGAGGCTCATGGATCTAGATATTCTATCCATCCGGGTGGAGGTCTTCCTCCTCCTTTCTTCATCTTCACACCCCTCCTCTTTCCTGTTCATCACTAATTCTTTTAGTTTTTATTGTAAGTAAAATTATTTTTTAAATATACATTTTTTCTATTGAAAAGAACCCACAGGTTTCACATTTGAAATGAAGTATTGGATTATCAAATTAAATTAGACTTTTAGGATTTAATTTGATAAAAAATTGATGGTGATGGGTTTGATAGTGGTTGATGAAATCAATGGTGGCAAGTTTGGTGGCTTATGGGGAAATAGGTTTGGTAGAGGTTGGTTGAATTGGTGCCAGTGATGATGACTTTGGTGACGGTTGGTAAAATTAATGGTAGTGACCTATTTCGAGGTGGTGGTTTTCTTTGTATTATAGTAAATGTCTATTTTTTTCGAGAAAAATTAGGCATAACAATTTTGGGATCAGGTTAATTTTTTCCTTGGATTTTTCATTCACTGTAGTTCATCCCTCAAGAGAAATAATAAACCTTATCTCTTCTATCTTTCTCTATAATCTTCTTCTTCTTTATTTATTATTTTATAACACATTATCAGCATTAGTCTCTGCCTTGAGCACTCACTTTGAAAAATCTGAGGTAAGAAAAATTAAAATTTCTTTTCAAAAGATGTATTACTTAGCCAGAGAAATGATATTCCTTTTGTGATATTGTTTCTCTCAATATTCACAAAATAATAATAAAGTGAATATGATTCCATGAGATAAAATGTTAGTATTTCTTAATATTTATGTCTTGCTAATAACAATATCAATTTTTTTTATGGATATGAGGAGTGACTTATGATTCACTTAGCAATTCATGTCTCATATTTGTTCCAGAAGAACAATACTGTAAAGATACAATTGTTCCAAAAGAGCAATATTGTAAAAATATAATTGTTCCAAAAGAATAATATTGTGAAAATATATTTGTTCTAGAAGAACAATATTATAAAAATATAATTGCTCTAAAAAATATTGTAAAAATATAATTGTTTCAAAAGAACAATATTGTGAAAATATATTTATTCCAGTAGAATAATATTGTGAAAATATATGATGATATTTATTTGATATCCATTAATGAGTAAGAATGTGAATTTGCAAGAAATATATAATCACTAGAAGTGATAATATTTTCGTAAGCTTGTTATAATTACAGCTGAAAATATGTTAGAGAAATTCTCCACGTTATATGCATATCTAGATTTGCTCTGAAGCAATATCTTAAAAGAGGTTTTAAGCTATCATACTTTAATATTATTAAGACACATTTAGATTATTATGTTTTATGATAAATATTTAACATACAGATTCATTTCGAAGTGAATGTAACAGTATTTAATAAAATTTTATAAATATGAGCATGCTCTTGATTGTGAAGATATCAAAAACTCACCTCTAGAAAAGGTAGAATAATAAAGAAGAGATAAATTTAAAATTTACTCTCGAAGTAGTAAATCTGAAATTTACTCCCGAATTAGTAAATCTGAAACTTACTCCCGAAGTTGTAAATATGAAACTTACTTTAGAAGTAGTAAATACTCTAAAATTTATTCCTGAAGTAGTAAATCTTGAAATGCATTCACAAAGTAGTAAACCTTGAAATTTACTCCCGAAGAAATAATACTTTAAAATTACTCCCGAAGTAGTAAGATTTTGAAATTCATTCCCGAAGTAGTAAGACTCTACTCCCGAATTAGTAGAACTTCTAACATTACTCCAAAAGAAGTGTTACTTCGAAACTTTAGTAGTAAAACTTTAAAATTTTCTTCTAGAAAGAATACTCTAATATGACTCCTGAAGAGATAGAATTGTTAGACATATGTGTAACTTAAGACTCCGCTAAACTATTGTGTATCATCTATTATATATATGCACCAAAACTCTAGTAACATATGTATTGAATATTGTAGCCTCAAGGAGGGTATAGTTGTGATTTACCTAATCACATAGAAATTATTGTTTCTATCGAGGAGAAGAAAAAATATTAAACCAAAATATTCTGCTTATTTATTCATTCACGTCACATAAATAAATAGTTGAAAAACTCCTATTTTATCTCAACTAAGGTACTAAATAAACTCCTATTCTTCCTCAACTGAACAACTGAATTTCAAAAATAAAATACTAAACTAAAAAGAAATAATAACAGTAAATATCTCAACATTTCAACACTCCTTGAGATGTTTGCTAGTAACTCCAAGTTAGCTACGAAGAGTTTCAAATATCAATTTGGAAAGATATTTGGTAAATATATCAGCGAGTTAGATCCTCAGTACAACAATGAACAAGCTTGATTTCCTTCTTTTTCTTAGCTTCTCTAATAACATGAAACTTGACAAGGATATGCTTTGTTTTACCATGTTGTAGTGGATTTTCTGCAATTGCAATTACTAATTTGTTATCACATTTGATCTTAGTTGTAACTTGCAATTCCATTCCAAGACCTGCAAAATTTTCCTTAATCAAATAGCCTGATTTTCTTCTGTAGATATTTCTACATACTCTGCCTCCGTAGTGGATTGTGACACTATTTATTGCTTTTTTGAATTTCATGAAAACACACTAGAACCCAAGGAAAGTATAGCCAGTAGTGCTCTTCATATCGTCAATATTTCTGGCCCAATCACTATCAACGAAGCCAAGAAAAGCACCTTCTTCAACTGGTCTAAACCATATTCCAACTTATATAATACCTTTTAAATAGCTACGCACTCTTTTCAAACTGCAAAATGAATGTCGCTAGGACTTTTCATAAATCTTGAAAGCAAACTAGCATCATACATTAAATAAGGTCTTGAAGCCGTCAAGTACAAGAGACTTCCAATCAAACTTCTATAAAATGAAGCATCACACTTTTTGGCTCCATCTTTATTTGAAAATTTGGTATTCATAATCAATGGTGTAGGAACTGATTTGCAAGTTTGCATTCAGAATCTCCAAAGCATACTTTTGCTGATTGAGAAAAATTTCAGCCTCTGAATGGTATACCTCCAGGTCCAAAAGATACATCATCTCTCCAGATTTGCATTCAAATTGTTTCTCCATTTTTACTTTAAACTTTTGTAATTGTTGCTTATCACTGCCGGTAACAAGAAAATCATCAATATATAAAGAAACAATTAATGAGCCATCATTAGGAAGTATCTTCATATAAAGTGTGGTATCATTGTCACTTTTTTGAAAACCTTAGTTGCACAATTAAACATCGATTCTGCTGTACCAAGCCCTTGGAGCCTATTTCAGCCAATATAAAACTTCTGAAGCATATACACCTAACTTTCACCTTCTTGAACCACAAAACCTTCGGGTTGAGCTATATAGATTTTCTATTCTAGAAAACCATTCAAGAAGGAAGATTTGACATCTAAATGCTAGAGTTTCCATCTCATTTGTGCTGCCAATGCAATCAAAATTTTGATGGTATCCGTCCTTGCAATAGGTGCAAAAGTATCCGCATAATCAATTCTAAGCCGTTGAGAATAACCTTTAATGACCAACCTTGCTTTGTGCTTGTTAATAGATCCATCTGCATTTAACTTCACTCTGTACACTCATTTAACTCCAATAACTTATTTATTTTCATGTTTATGAACGAGTTTCCATGGCTCGTTCTTCTCAATTATGGCCATTTTCTCCTCCATAACTTGCTTCCATTCTTCAATCTCGCTGGCATCTTGAAAGTTTGAAAGTTCCAGGACAACAAGATTACATCTTTTATAAATTCTAGCCAATAGTTTGTGCCAATAACAGAAAAGTCTTCATTATTTTTATTCCCCAAGTCTTCATTAGAATCTTGAAAAGTTAGTTCAACAACCATCTTGATAACTTAAGAGATATTCTAATTTCAATAAGCATCTTCATCCATTATAATATCTCTACTAATAAAAACCTTTTCAAATTTAATATTGTAATTTCTATAGCCCTTAGAGATAGAGCTATAACCAACCAAAATTTCTTTTTTAGCTTTCTTATCAAGCTTACTTCATTTGACAGCCGGTACATGAGTATAAAAGAATGAACCAAACACCTTTATATGCCTAATTGATGGTTTTATACCACTCCAATCTTCAATTGGTATAATTCAATCCACAATCCTTGTTGGCAATCTATTCTGCAAGTAAATCGATGTGTTTGCTGCCTTCGCCCAAAAAGACTTTGCCAACTTTTTTTCCAAAATGATACACCTAGCTATCTCAAGAGAGGACCATTTTTTTCTTTCAGAAACTCTATTTTACTAGAGTGAGTGACTGTAAGTTGTTAATTCCCATGTCATCAAAAAACAAATCAAATTCACTTAAAGTATACTCCTTCCCATTGCCTATTCTGAGAATTTTCAACAAGCATCCACTTTGAGTTTCACAAAAAGCTTTAAACTTCTTAAGAACAACAAACACTTCAAGATTTTGTTTAAGAAAATATACCCAAGTCATTTAACTAAAATCATCTATTAAAAGAATAAAACACTTGCTATCATTGAGTGATAGAGTTTTAATCGATCCACAGATGTCAAAATGGATCAGCTATAACTTCTAGCTTGCTCTCCATGTTGCTGACTTTGAAAAAGACAATCTGTGTTGCTTTCCTAGTTGAGAACTTTCACACACATCTAAACATCGCTCAATTTTAGGTAAGTCCTTCACTAAATCATGCTTTTGAGCATATCAAATTAATTTCAAGTTATAATGGCCAAGTCTTTTGTGCCATAATTTTGAGTCTTGCTCACATCTACTACTTCGACAAGCTTGCTCAGAATTTGAGTTTCAACTCAAAGAAAAACTTCTTTTTATTATTTCAATAGTAATCACTTCTTCGCCACTAGTTTCATAAACAACACATTTTCTATTTAATAATATTTTGTTCTAGCATTTGATCAACACTCAACAAATTTTGATAGAGATTAGGCACCAATAAAACATCTTGAATAAATTTAATACCTTTGGGAACTTCAATTGTCATAGTTCCTATACCAATAATCGCCAACCTGCTTTTATCTATCAACTTGACTAGGCCTTTTGTTAGATTTTAACTTCAATAAAATATTCTTGCTTGCTGGTGATGTGTTGAGTGTAACCACAGTTCAAAAATCGGGTGCTTTGATCGTCCAACATCATTGTTACCATTGCTCCTCCTGGTCTTCAACTTCTGAAACATTGATTTTTTATATTTGTTGGTTGTTCTCTTTATTCACTCTGTAAAACTTTCAACATGACTAAGCTTGTTGCAATATCTATATTGAAGAGGTAGTTTATTACCTTTAAACCAACAATCATCCTCTTTATGATTGGTTTTTCTACAGAACATACATCGTGGAAATTTTTCTTTCTTCTTGGCTTCGTTGTGCGAATTACCTTGGTTTTTCTACTAAAATTAGTAGAAGTATCTGGTATTTTACCTTTATTTTGCATCTGCATCTTTCCTTTAAACTTGGCTTGAAGAGCAATTTCAACAGCTTCTTCTAGTCTCAAAGATCTTCTCACCTCTTGAGCTTGAAAAGCATGTACAAGTTCTGAAGGTAATATTTTTGTAAGATACTTCAAATCTTCGAGTGAAGAGATCTTTGCTTCAAATCTTTTTAGCAAACTGATTTGTTGGGATTTTCCACACATTTATAATTCTTTATCATGAAGTTTTGCATACCTTTAAGTGCTAATTTAATCAAAACAAACTCTATTTGCTAACTTTCAGGAATCTAGAGAATTGATATATGGAGGCATAGAAGTCACTGAAGGCTTCCTGAAAATGAGAAAAAGACAGACCGTCAATTGGTCCGCTTTTTCTAGCCAGATTTATGATGAAGCAAAAAATGGATGAAAAATGGATCATCTTTTCAAATAATGGTCCATCAAGCGAAAGACGAAATAAAGCTTGGTAGAACATATAACTAGTTAACGATTCAAGAAATGGACCGTCTTTCCAAAAAACTATCCATCCCTCCAACCTGAGATCCTCTAGATTTAAATTAAATTGGGGTTTTAGACTTAGTATAAATAGTCTTTTTTTAATGACCTGAGCTGGGACCCCGAACCGAGACACAGGATCTAGAACCACAAATGGCTCTAAGCTAACCCATGGCACATACATAGCATGACTTAAGAGCATAATCAAGCGGAAACTAACATAAGCATGAATAAGTGGAAGACTAAATATCATAAAGCGTGAACAAAAGCGATAACATCACAACGCTTGGTCACAAAGTTGAACATGCTAAGTCTATGTCTGGAAGCCTCTACTATCTGATGAGATGCTGGGACAAGCCCCCAGCTAAATCCAAGTCTGCAACTAAACAAAATCATGACAAGTATAAACTGATAGGTGTCCTCGGATGATGAGGACTCACCCAAAGCAGGATGGGGCTGAACAGAACTGATATGGGAGAAAGCCAATGACAAGACTGAGCTGGATCACCCGAGCCTATATCATGAGACAATATAGCATAGAGTATGCGGTCAGTACTTGGAATGTACTGAGTATGTAAGGTAAGTAAAGCATGTTTAGTAAAACGTTATTTGAAATCATGAATATAAATCAAGAACTTTCAAGTGAGTAAGGACTGCATGCTAAAGGCCATGTATCTAAGATATACATAATCATAAGCTATTCATCATAAACTGAACTTAATGACCCAAGATTTAAAAATAGAAATCATATTACTTGTCATGATTGAAATCATAAGTGAAAGCTCATAAATTAATCATTGGGTCAAATATGCTATAAAACCAAATATCATAAGTTATAAACATGAGTAACTAAAATCATGAGGAACAATGGGAGACTCGTCATAACTGACAACCACCATGTATGAGTGCTTGATGATCCCACGTCTTGCCAACGTGGAGGAAAGCTATCCTAAGCCTTGCTAGGGTAAAGGACAAACGAAGAGTGATATCACGATGTTCCCTCGAGCGGGGGAAATACTCTCTTGAGAGGTCCCAGTAAGAATATATCCGATGTTAGCACGTGGTTCAGACACTGGGATCCTCAAAATCGCTAGCCTACTTGGTTCTAGACACTACTCCCAAAACATGCATATTACTCATATAATAATATTCGCAAAACATAGATTAAATTTGAATATTGGAAGTCTTAACTCCAAAACATATCATAAACCGATCTTGTTAGCCTTGGCTAAAAGCATACTTAACTTTGCATGGGTTTTCCCACGTCATAGAATCATACATACTTGAAATTGACTCATACTTCAGAATCATGAAATCATAAGTTGATAGTTTATAAGCACTCATGCATATTAGGTAACTCATCATGCTTGAAATCATGAATCATAGACTTAATTTTCATAAAACATGCATAATAGGGCATAAATTCTAATATCTTGAAAACATGAATTAATAATCAAATTGAGTATAAAATATGCCCATTATACTTAAACCATTCATTAGAACATGATGGGATTGGATCCATAGACATAATATAGATAATTTCATAGAATTGGTTAAAACCCTAAAAATCAATACACTTGATTAGAGACTTGAACTCATGAATTAAAGTGGAAATTTGGGCATGAGGGTGGAAGAAATACCCCATTCATGGCCCTACATACCTGGGTTGATGATCTTGCAACCAAATTTGAAGACCCAAAGAGGATTTGAAAGAAACTTGATGAAGAATCTATCCTTGATCTTTCCCAAATTTTGTGTATGAGAGGAGTGAGGATAAACTAAGTAAAACCCTCAATTACACCCTTAAGGATCCTTAAAACGATGTCACATATGGATTAGGATCTTGGGAGATTACAAAATTAACCTTGGAAAGTCGTTGTAAATGGACAACTGGACGTCCCGACGGTGGTCGTGATGGGCCGTCACTTGCCCGACGGTTCATCACCCTTGTTATCACCCTTAAATATAAGGGGTTCAAAACTCTTCCTTACCGATGGAGGAAGTGATGGGTCGTCACTCCCTCAACTGTCCGTCGAATTCGCCATCACTCCTGGAACACCGAAGCCCCCTGCGATGGTACTCGCGATAGTCCATCGCTAGATTTGATGGGCCATCACCCTTGCCGTCAAACCTTGATATTGCACGATGGTCCATCTCCTACCTGATGTCCATCATTCACACCATTAGAGCCACAACAAGCCATCGACTCCTCTATCAACCTCTGCACCAGACCTGCAGCTTCAGTTCTTTTTCCTTCAAGGAGCCATTTTGAGACTCGAGGTGTTACACTATCTCCCAATTGGGAAAATTCGTACTTGAATGTTGATCTAAACCTGTTGGAGGGCTAGGGAAGGAACTGTAATCCCAAAATTTAACAACAATAACTGAAAACTAATGAAGTGACTGACTCCGGACTGATAGACATGACTGAACTAAATTTATGAAACATACATGCATGCAATAATATGAAAGAAACATAGAGACATGTACTAAGGAGGAAACTGATACCTCATGCCGGAACTGAGCTGGAAGGGAAAAGATGCTTGTATCTAGCCATCATATTTGCTTCGGCTTCCCACTAGCTCCCTCAACAAGCTGATTCCTCCACAATACCTTCACTGAAGCTACTTCCTTGTTCCTCAACTTTCGAACCTGATGATCAAGGATCGTAACTGGAACCTCCTCGTAGGTAAGACTATCCTTCACACCTATGCTCTCCACCGGAAACGCTAAGGAGATCACCAATGCACTTCTTCAATAGAGATACATGAAAAACTGAATGCACTGAAGCTAACTCTGCTAGTAGCTCCAACTCATATGCCACCTTGCCAACTCGCCTCAAAATCCTATAAGTACCAACATAGTAGGGACTAAGCTTCCCTTTATTTCTGAACCTCAACAATCCCTTCATAGGAGACACCTTCAGAAACACCCAATCATCAATCTCAAACTCAAGCTCCTTCCGCCTAACATCCGCATTGGATTTTTGATGAATCTGGGCTGTTTTTAGACTCTCTAATGAGCTGAACTTTCTCCATTGCCTCATCAACTGAATATGGCCCTACCAATGTTGCCTCACCTACCTCAAACCATCCAATAGGTGACCTGCACCTCCGCTCGTAAAGAGCCTCAAATGGAGCCATCTGGATGCTGGAGTGATAACTGCTATTATAGGAAAACTTGATGAGAGGTAAGTTATCATCCCAACTACCCTTGAAATCAATCACACACTCTCTCAATATATCCTCAAGAGTCTGTATGGTCCGCTTCACTTGACCATTTGTTTGCGGGTAAAACGCTGTGCTAAGCTTCACCTGAGTACCAAGGCCCCTCTAAAACAACCTTCAAAATTTAGAGGTGAACTGAGTACGCCTATCTGAGATGATGGACAAAGGAACTCCATGCAACTAGACAAACTCCCCAAATGTACAATCTAGGATAATCCTCGACTGAGTTAGTAGTTTTAACCGATAGAAAATAGGCTGATTTGGTCAATCTGTCCATAATCACCCATATCGAGCCATACTGTCGGCGGTACGAGGAAAGCTTGTAATAAAGTCCATCTTGATCTCTTTCCACTTCCAAGTAGGAATGCTAATATCCCAAAGCATACGCCTAGGTCTCTGATGCTCAACCTTCACCTATTGGAATTCGGACACTTAGCCACAAACTCTGCTATGTCCTTCTTCATGCCATTCCACCAATACACTTCTTGTAGGTTGAGGTACATATAAGTGGCACCTGAAAGGATAGAGTACTTAGAGCCATGAGCCTCACACAACATTCGCGCTCTCAAGACATCTACCACCATAAAACACAATCGGCCCTGATATTGGAGTACACCATCTCCCCCTTGCGAGAAAACCTCCACATTCTGATTTCACAAAGATTCTTTCAGCTTTACTAGGATAGGATCCTCAACTTCCTATCTTGGACTTCCGTCACCAATTAAGATTCCGACCCATAATCCGTCGAATCTGTAAGGTGAACCCCTAAACAAGAAAGCCTATGGATATCCTTCACAAACTCCTTCCTCCCATCCTTAACAAAAGAAACACTCTCCATAGACAACTATCACGACCCGAACATAGCCCCAGATTGAGCCACGGGACAAGAAGCTTTGAGAGACTCAAAGTCGAGCCATGGCATGAACGTACCTCTAACTCAATCAATAAAAGTGGAAGAACAACATAGTAATCATAGCGGAAGTCTGAACACAACATAGCTTTAAAATACATACACGAATCTGAAGCTGATCATACATTATGTCTGAAAAGCCTCTAATTCTGATGAGTTGATGGGACAAGACCTCAACTAACTCTCTAAGTTTGAAACTAAAAATACAAAGATAACTAATACCGAATGGTCCTCGGCTCACCATTGAAGCTGGACGCTAACTCTGGAAATTGACTAGTGACGGGGCTGAGTCTGAAGATCGGAGCCTGTATCATAAAACGATACAACATAGAGTATGCGGTCAGTACATGGAATGTACAGAGTATGTAAGTTAAATAAAAACCTCTTAAGTAAGTGAAATCATAAAAACATGCATAATTTAACACATAATCAAGATAAGAATCTGAGAGTAGGGATTGCATGTTATTTTCTGAAATCATGACTGAACATAACTAAACATCATAACTAAATCGAAGGACCCAAAGCTGAAATATGATAATTATAGGTAAAACTAAACATTAGGTCAAACCTGCTTTAAAACATATTTACATACATACATATACATATACATACTTACATATACATATACATATACATACATACATATACATATACATATACATATATATATATATATATATATATATATATATATATATATATCATGATAAACATGCATAGCTGAAATCACAAGGAACAATGGGAGACTCGTTATATAACCGACATTACCACGATAGAGTTTACGTGATCCCGACTATCATACTCAAGTGGGCAGAGTCGTCGAAAGCATTGTCAGGGATAAGGACCCAACCATGATATCAATATCAAGCTGAAGGCCCACTTGGGGCATGGGAAACCCCAAAAGAGGTCCCAAATAATCTGATCATACCTATGTTGGCTCGTAATTCTGAGGTATAGGGTTGACTAACCCTTAGCCTACTGGGTGCTAGACACTACTCCCAAAACATGCATATGCTCTCCATCATTTTTCAACGAAGCTGACCATTGTCTAGTGACAAAGCTGAATAATCATGTACATATAAGATTTGAAATCATACATGAGGAGTCTTGGCTCAAACCATATCACAACTTGAACATAATTGGGAGTCTTAACTTCAAAACCATGTGGTAAGCTAAGTGACATGAAATCATAAATCATACTCGAACATATGGGCTTGCCCAATACTTAAACATTCTTGAAAATACTTGATTCACTTGAAAACATGATCATAAACATGGGTTACCTAAAAACATGCTTTTCATCATAAATATCTCATCATACTTGAATATACATCATAGATCTCAACTTTCATGGACTTCTCATGGATGGGCATTATGATTTATAAAGCTTGAAAACATGATTTATAATTGAAAACATTTAAAACTTGCCCATGAATCATAATTCAATAATAGAAACATGCTTAGATCGTACCCATGGTGGAAACTTAGGAAATTCATGCATTGGGTTAAAATCCCATAGATCAACATATAGATTTTCATGAATTAGAGAGGGATTGGGCATGGGTGTGAACAAATTCACCCATTCATAACCTTACATACCTGAGAGAATCTGATTCTAAAACTTCTCCGATTGCCTAAGGAAGAATTAAGACGAATTTGGAAGGAATTAAGCTTAATCACCTCTCTAGCCCTCTAAGCTTGCATGCATGAATAGGAATAGCTTAGAATGAACTTACCCCTCTTAAAACTCATTATTCATAGATCAAAATGACGTAGTTTAGGCCTTAGGATCATAGAAATTATGGAAAAACCCTTACTAAATTTGCAAAGAAAAACTGACTGTTAGTCCTAATGAGGGACTGGTCGAGTTGTTACCTATGACCACGAGTCGTTATCTCCTTTTGTTAAGTACACTAGCCATGTATCCTCAAAGGGTCCTCAACCTGAACATTTCTAAATAAGTCAAAGCTCTTCACTACGAGTGACTTAACGACTCGTGGTTAACCCGATGGGTCACAGGATGACTCGTTCTATGACCTGGTGCAAAAAATCCTATTTTCTCCGTTTCAACTCCCAGGTCTGATCTTTGGGCTTTCAAGGTATAACAATATCTCCTCCTCGGGAACATTCATCTTTGAATATTGAAAAACATATAGAAAAGTAGAGAAACGTAATCATTATACTCAAATACTGATCATATAAGCTGAAAACTAACGGAATAACTAACTCTAATTTGAACTACATGACTGAACTGGATTCCTGAATCATACATACATATTTTACATGAAAGAAACTGGGGTACATGAACTGAACATGAAACTAAATAGAGTTTTAAAGGAAAAATTGATACCTCAAGTAAGAACCGAGCCAGTAGGGAATAAATGTGGGCATTTAGCCATCACATTTGCTTTGGCTTCCCTCGTAGCTCCCTCAACATGCTAATTTCTCCATAAAACGTTAACTGAAGCTACTTCCTTATTCTTAGATTTCAGACCTGATGATCCAGTATTTTCATCAGAACCTCCTCATAACTAAGACTGTCTCTCATACCAATACTGTCCACCGGAACAACTAGAGCTGGATCACCCAAACACTTCTTTAGGAGCGATACATGGAAAACTGGATGGACTGAAGCTAATTCTGAGGGCAACTCCAATTCATATGCAACCCTGTGATGAAGTCCATATAGATTTCCTCCCACTTTTATGTAGGAATGCTGATGTCCTGAAGTACACCTCTAGTCTCTAGTGCTCAACCTTCACTTGCTGATAATTCAGGCACTTAGCCACAAATTCAGCGATGTCCTTCTTCATGCCATTCCACCAATAGACTTCCCATAGGTCATAGTACATCTTGGTAGCACATGGATGTATGGAGTATCTGGAACCATGAGCCTCATCCAACATCTGATTTCTCAAATCATCAATGTCAGGGACACACAAGCGATCCTGATATCGAAGCACACCATCTCCCCCTTTGGAGAATACCTCTACCTTCTGATTCTGAATGGATTCCTTTAATTTTACCAAAATAGGGTCCTCGTCTTGTATAGATTTTACATCAGTCACTAAATACGATTCTGATCCATTCTGAATAATAACACCGCCATTGGTCGAGTCAACCAAATGAACTCCCAACCGTGCAAGTCGATGCACATCCTTTACCAGCTCTTTCCTCCCCTCATCTACATGGGACACACTCTCCATAGTGAGCCAACTAAGAGCATCTGCTACTACATTTGCTTACCCGGATGGTAAAGGACACTCATATAGTAATATTTAAGTAACTCCAACCACCTCCTTTAGCGTAGATTTAGGTCCTTCTGAGTAAAAACATATTGTGGCTCTTGTGGTCCGTAAACACATCTACATGGACCCCATAAAATTAGTCTCCATAACTTCAAGGCAAATACCACATCCGCTAATTTAAGATCATGGGTCGGGTAATTCTTTTCATAAACCTTCAGCGGCATGGAAGCATATGCTATAACCTTGCCATGCTGCATCAATACACAACCAAGACCAATCCTAGAAGTATCGCAATACCCCACAAATCCATCGGTACCTCGGGTAGGGTTAACATTGGTGCCGAGGTGAGTCGAGTTTTCAACTCCTGGAAGTTCCTCTCACAAGCATTCGACCATTGAAATTTCACTTTCTTTTGGGTCAATTTGGTCAATGACACTACAATAGATGAAAAAACCTCTACAAATCTCAGATAGTACCCAGCTAAACCCAAGAAACTCCTGATGTTTGAAGGATTCACCGATCTAGGTCAATTCTTCACCACTTTTATCTTATGAGAGTCCACCCTTATACCTCGCTTGACACCACATGACTCAAAAATGCCACTGAGTTCAACCGAAACTCACACTTGATGAATTTAGCATGTAATTAGTGATCCTTGAGAGTCTGTAGCACCACCCTCAAATGAGCGACATGCTCCTCCTTTCTCCGAGAGTATATTAGGATGTCATTGATAAACACGATCACGAACATATTCAAATATGGCTTGAACACCCTGTTCATCAAATCCATAAAAGCTGCAGGACCATTCGTTAGTCCAAAAGACAACTACAAACTCATAATGACCATACCGCGTCCTGAAGGCTGTCTTCGGCACATCACTCTCTCGTACCATGAGCTGATAGTATCTGGATCTGAGATCTATCTTCGAAAAGCACTTAGCACCCAAAAGTTGGTCAAACAAATCATTAATTCCGATGGCATCCATGGTAGCTCAATGTCATTAAAAGACATTAATAAGGATTTGAAAGTTATATCAAATAAGAAATTTTAAGACGAACTCAAATGGGCTGCAATTAGCTATTAAAAAGTGTCTTGTGATGGAAGAAGATCTCAATACCAATGAAGATATTTTATTCAACTCTTACATCTATCTGGAGGCCCAAATTAAAGTTCAAAAGGAGATGGAATGGGGTCCAAATCAGCCCCCAATGGGAGAAAATATTACATTAATTTTTAATTAGTTTCTAGAATATTTAAGAGTTATTTTTATGGATGTTGACTTTCTAGGACTTTGTGTGTGGTAGCTTTCAATGCTATTAAGTGTTTTGTTTAATCTATGTTGACTACATTAGTCTAAGTGTGGGCAGCCTTTTATTTCCCTGGGGAACATAATTTCTTTAATTGAGTCTTTGACCAACCCATTCTAGGATTCTATATAAAGGGGGTTCTTTCTCTTTATTGTAACTAAGTTTTATTTAATATATTAGTAGTAGCCTTGTGGCTTGTGAGACCTTTGTAGGTTCCCTTTGGGTTATGCCCTTTTTGTTCTACTTTGAACCATAAGTTGGATTTCTTCAATGGTAAGATTCCTTGCTTGAGTTCCCTCCCCCTGTCTAATTTTCTAATTTTTTAGAGTCTTTCACTCTCTGTGTTGTTATCAAGTGGTATCAGAGCCTTGGATGGTTGAGTATTCTTATACTCACTCGATCTACTGATTCGAATCATAGAAAACTACAAAAAAACCAGAAAAAAGAGAAAAAAGTTACTATAGCGTGAACAGTAACACAAAAAAAAGTCAAAAAAATTATTTTCTCAAGTGAATAATGACGTGAACAGTAATTTCTAGTGTTCTTCACTTGTTCATGGTTTGTTCTATAATTTACCTTGTAATTTGATGTCTTTGATTTATTAAAAATCTGATCAATCTCTTGAAAATATCATTTGATTTAAAGGTTCTTTGAAATTTGGTCAACAAGAAACTCAAAAGTCACTTGGGGATTGTAAAGGTCATTATAGCTCCTTGTATTCAAAAGCTCATTGAATATGTTCTTGGTGTTCTTGAAAGTGTTTATACACTATATTTAGTTTCATATTATTCTCTTGCTAGATACTTTTAAGTATTTGTTCATACTTAGTGTAGTCTAGTGATTTGTGCGCATTTATTTAAATTTCATGTGAAATTTTTTCATGCTTTTCTCTTTATTTTCATTGTGTACTCCTTTGTTTCCAGTTCGTTATAGTTTTTCTGTCCTTTTTCTTCATTTGACATAAACTCCATTCTTGAACCAAACATTGGACTTGCTTTGAAGAGTTTGAGTTGGTTCATTTAAGAACTTTGAGGAGCATCTTTTGAGTGGTAAAAGGCACGAGTGGTGAGATTATTTGAGGGTAAAAGCCTAATTGTGTGATATACGAGTGTTGAAAGCCATTACAAGATGCATGTGAGGGAGTGCGTATGAGACAACTTTACTACTAACAATCTCTTGTTTTAGCATGTCTTCTACAGATTTTGAAAGCAATTGGAATGAAGAATGGATGATTATTTTTGGGATGATTGGGAATCAGATGCAAAGACTCCTAGAAGAGGCCATGAGAGAGTTAACAAGATTTTTCAAACTAGAATGGAAGTATTGTCTAATGTATGTGCTGCTAAAATTGATAGAAATGTTTGTCACAACTTAGTCAGTGCTTACTTTGTTAAAAAGGTGGGTTTATCTTGTATTAAGAATGCTTCACCCTACACCTTCAAAGGAGTGAAGGTGGATAAGAGAGTGCTGGTTTGATTTAATATTGGGAGAACAAGGATGAGGTTTGGTGTGATGTGGTTCCCTTATTCACATGTCATGTCTTATTGGGAAGGCCATGGTATCTCTATAGAAAAGCTTCATATGATCCAGAAAAGAATAGGTACTCCTTGGTGAAAGATGATGGAAAAAAGACTTCCCTTGTTTCTTTATCACCTATGGAGATTCAAGAAGATCAATTAAGGGTAAGAAGATCAATGGAGGTGTTTGAAAAGGAAAAGGAATGCAAGAGGGAAAACAACAATAGGATTGAGAAACCTAAAATTAGAGTTGACCTTAGAAGTCCTCCAAGGGATAAAAGAGGGATTCTTGGGAAGTATATGGGAGCTAGTGTAGTGACAAACTTATCCACACCAAATAAAAGTAAGGATGAGAGATAAAAGAAAGAGAGAAGTAAGGGTGGCAACTTGACAACTTAAGAGAGGAAAAAGGAGAGGAAGTGATGAGTGAAGAGGGTGAGTTGTCAAAAAGTAAGAATGAGTGGAAAGAATTGAGGTGAGTCTGAGAGATACAATAAAGAGTGACCAGTTCATTTGAGTGATAAAAAAATGAAGAGTTTAAAAGAATAAAGTGCACTAGTGTGACAGATTCTTGTTCAAGCTCTAACCAATTAACTCGTTCTTTTTCTACAGTTTCTATTCCAAATGTGCAGATCAATGAAGAAGGAACCAATGAAGAGTTGGTATAACAATTGCATGAAGTAAGGAAATCCAGTATTAAAGAGGAATTGGAAAGTGTAAAAGCCAAATATTTATGGAAGCAATTACAAGTTGAAGACAAGTTTGACCTTTGATTATCTCGTATGGTATGAACTTATTGATGTTCTATTTGTTTCAAATGACACTGAACTTGTACCACAAATTCATGAGGTCAAAGTTTTAAGTGAAGATATAACTCAAATTGGGAGTGATCCTTCCCTTTTTGATTATGTTTCTCACGTGAGCAATCTGACACAATGTGATGAAAGAGAGGTGCAGGATAACTTGAGTGAACAAGTCCAAGAAAATTTGAGAGACAATGAATCTTGTTCAAATTCCAATTTGCTAAATCTTTCTTGTTTTAGTATCACTTCTCAACCCATGCATAAATTTGAGGACGAACCTTGTGAAGAGGATGATAGTACCTCATTTGAAGAAGAAACTAACATTGGCTGAGGTTTTAAAGTGTACAATGACTCACTGTGGGAAGAATTTGGAGAAGACTTTAAAGTGTTCTCTAATCTGTTATGGTTTGATAATATCATCGGTGAAGTTGCCAATCAAGGCAATGAGACACATGAAACATTCAAAGCTATATATGTTGAGAATGTTGAGCTAAATGATGAATGTAATAGCTCAAGTGTAGATAAGGAGAAGTGCTCACAGGTTTCTAACTTCATAGTATCTTTATCTTGTTCTGAAGATCCTTTTTTACAGGCTCAATCACTTCTCAAAAGAATTGCTTTTGATCCATATCTTGATTATGGTATATCCAATAGTGAGGTTAAGTTGTTTAACAAGAGCAAATATGGTATGTTTGTTTGGTATTCATATGCTTTTGGTCTATCTAATGACCCTCTATTGTTTAAAGAGCTTTTGAATTGTGTTTCAACTGCTTGTATGGGTAATTACATTATTTTGTTAAATGGTGTAGTGCTTGGATATTTAAAAAGGGTGTTTGTACATAAAAGAACTAAATGGGTTAAGTGGTTGCATAGTCACTACCTGGTGTTATTTTTACCAAATGCTTTCTCTACTTTCTTTGTTTACCTCCTGCTAATTTTGCTTATCATGTTGGTTGTAGGTATTCGTCAAGCTTTGAGGAGAAATCTTCTTTAAGTGAGGGAGAATGATAGCAACCAAAGAAGCTCAAATCCAATAAAGGTACAGATATAGTCAATATCAAGATTCGAGGATGAATTTTCTTTAAGAAGGGGAGAATGATAGCATCCATGGCAGCTCAATGTCATTAAAAGACATGGATAAGGATTTGAAAGTTTCATCAAATAAGAAATTTCAAGACAAACTCAAATGGGCTGCAATTAGCTATTAAAAGTGTCTTGTGATGGAAGAAGATCTCAAGCCTAATGGAGATATTTTCTTCAACTCCTACATCTATTTGGAGGCCCAAATTAAAGTTCAAAAGGAGATGGAATGGGGCCCAAATCAACCCCCAATGGGAGAAAATATTGCAGCAATTTTAATTAGTTTCTAGAATATTTAAGAGTTATTTTATAGATGTTGACTTTCTAGGATTGTGTGTGGCAGCTTTCAATGCCATTTAGTGTTTTGTTTTAATCTATGTTGACTACATTGGTCTAAGTGTGGGCAGCCTTCTATGTCCCTAGGAAACATAATTTCTTTAATTGAGTCTTTGACCAGCCCCTTCTAGGATTTTATATAAAGAAGGTTCTTTCTCTTCATTGTAGCTAAGTTTGATTTAATATATTAGTAGTAGCCTTGTGGCTTGTGAGACCTTTGTAGGTTCTCTTTGGGTGATGCCCTTTTTGTTATAATTTGAACCATAACTTGGATTTCTTCAATGGTAAGATTTCTTGTTTGAGTTCCCTCCCCCTTTTCTTCTTCTACTTCTTCTTAATTGATTCATTATTTCTTGTTTCTTCTTTTTTCAAGAATAAATTCCTTCCCCCTTTCTAATCTTCTAATTTTTTAGAGTCTTCCACTGTCTGTGTCGTTATCAAATTCTGGGGAGAGGATATATGTTCTTGATGGTGAACTTGTTCAATTGTCGATAATTAATACACATACGAAGAGAACCATCTTTCTTGTTGAAGAAGAGAACTGGTGCACCCCATGGGGATTTGCTCAGTCTGATGGAACCCTTGTCTAATAGGTCCTTCAGCTGCTCCTTCAACTCCTTTAACTCAGCTGGGGTCATTCTATAAGGAGGAATAGATATAGGTTGCATATCAGGAAGAAGGTCAATACCAAAATCAATCTCCCGCTTGGGAGGGATTACCGGTAGATCATTTGGGAAAACTTCTGGATACTCACATACTATAGGAACGGACTGGATAGTCTGGGTCTTGGATGTGGCATCCTTAACCCTAACTAAATGGTACTGCAACCCTTGGAGATAATCTTTCTGGCCTAAAGGTAGGAAATGAAATGACTTATAGGCACAACTGAACTACCCTTCTACTCTAAGACTAGCTCACTTGAAAATCTGAACTCTATTGCTCGGGTTCTACAATTCACTGAGGCATAACATGCAAAAAGCCAATCCATGCCGAGGATAACATCAAAATTGATCATGGCTAACTATACTAAATCCACTGAGGTGATTTTCTGAAGAACTGTAACCGGGAAATCTCTATACACCCGTCTAACTATAACTGAATCACCGACTGGAGTAGAGACGGAGAAGGTTTCTAACAAGATTTCGAGATTGACTCTGAAACTAATAGAAATATAGGGCATCACAAAAGAAAAAGTATCCCCTGGATCTAACAAAACCTACACATCAAGGTGGAAAACTCGAAACATACTAGTGAATACATTCGGGGAGACCTCCTGCTCCTAGCAGGATGCTAAGACATAGAATCTGTTCTGGCGCTGTCTGCCACCCGCACTAGTGGATGCGCCCTGGTGAGATGGGCGTGCTGGTGGAGTTGCTAATTTGGAAGCTGGGCCTCGACCCCTATCATGGACCTTTCTAGCTGCTGGGAAATCTTTGAACATATGTTTGAGCTTCCCGCACTCGAAGCAAGCACCTATACCCGCCAAACACTGACCCGTGTGCCTTTGGCCACACCGATTGCAAATTGGGATGTAGGAATCTGCAGGCCTGCTACTCTGACCTCTGGGGCCTGATGCTCATCCACTCTGGTCATGCCTATGTATGGATGGCACACTCATTGCTGAAGATACTGGGGATTAAGATCTCTAGTGGGACTGTTGTCGGTGCCCACCACCTGGTCTCTGCTGAGAGAACCTATAGCTATTTGTCCTGGTCCTTTTTGCCTCTCTCTCCCTCAGATGCGCTGCCTCCATCTGCTGGGCATACAAAACTATCTGAGGAAAATCCATATCCTGATGGAGCTTGGAGGTTCTGCAATCCTTGTCTAGATAGTCCGCCACCCCATGAACAAACCTACTCACTCGAGCCCTCTGATCAACCACTAACTCTGGGGCATACTTTGACAGACGAGTGAACTCTATTGCATACTCCTACACTGTCATCTTTCCCTGCTTTAGTTTCACGAACTCGGCCGCCTTCATCTCCCTCATATCACGAGGGAAGAATCGATCTAGGAAAGCAACATGAAGCTCGTCCCAACTGATAGGGCCTGCTCTGACTACCCTACTATCCTTCCACTGTTTAAACTAAATATGTGCGACTCCCTTCAACTGATATGAGTCCTCTCCAGTCACCCCCATGACCTGGGTGATCTTCAGAATCTTGTCAATAGATTCATGTGGATCCTCATCCAACTTTGGCCCAAGAAACTCTGGTGGGTTCATCCTTAGGAAATCTCTGACTCGTGCTGACAACGCATCCCCGTTCTGCAGAACATGCACTACTGTCTGCTGGTTGAGCTGGGCGATCAAGGCCATCGCTAACATCTAAATGGCTGCCCTGAATTCAGCGTGGGCAACTGGCTCCGGTTCATGGTGCTCATGGGCTGGTGGGGCTTGTTGGTGCCCGTCTCCATTGCCATCCTCGTGGCCATTTCCATTTCCATTTCTTCTGCCGTTAATGCTATGGGGAGGCGTGATTCTACAATTGTGATTAGCATGAGTTAGAAGGATAGAGAGACATTTCACCGCATGACATAGATCATGAAGGAAGGAAACATTTCCTAAACGTCTCGTAACCTCTTTGTCATAAGTGTGGCGCACTTCACACCCATGAAAAAGACTCTAGTTAATGCGGCTTTCAGACACCTTCGGACACTTCAAAACCTAATGCTCTGATACCAAGTTTGTCACGACCCGAACATAGGCCCGAATCGAGCACGGGACAAGGAGCCCCGAGAGACTCCTAGTCGACCTATGGCATGAACATACCTCTAACTCAATCAATAAAAGTTGAAGATCAACATAGTAATCATAGAGGAAGTTTCAATACAACATAACAATAAAATATATACACGAATCTGAACCTGATTATACATTATATCTGAAAAGCCTCTAATTCTGATGAGTTGATAGGATAAGACCCAAACTAACTCTCTAAGTCTAAACTGAAAATACAAAGATAATTGATAATGAATGGTCCTCGAGAGATGAATACTCACCACTGAAGCTAGATGCTAACTCTAAAAACTGACTAGTTACGAGGCTGAATCTGAAGATCGGAGCCTGTATCATAAAACAATACAAAATAGAGTATGCAGTCAGTACGTGGAATGTACCGAGTATGCAAGGTAAATAAAAATCATTTAAGTAAAATCATTAAAACAAGCATAATTCAACACATAATCAAGATAATAATCTGAGAGTAGGGCTTGCATGCTATTTTCTGAAATCATGACTGAGCATAACTGAACATCATAATTGAATCGAATGACCCAAAGCTGAAATCTGATAATCATGAGTAAAACTGAACATTGGGTCAAACCTTCTTTAGAACACACACACACACACACACACACACACACACACACACACACACACACACACACACACACACACACACACATATATATATATATATATATATCATGATAAACATGTATAGCTGAAATCTTGAAGAATAATGGAAGACTTGTCATATAACCGACATTACCACAATAGAGCTTACGTGGTCCTGACTATCACACTCAAGTGGGCAGAGCCATCCAAAGCCTTTCCTGGGCTAAGGACGCTTCCATGATATCGATATCAAGCCGAAGGTCCCCTTAGGGTAGGGGAAAGCTCCAAAGGAGGTCCCAAATAATCTGATCATACCTACGTTGGCTCATAGTTTTGAGGCATAGGGTTGATTGACCCTTAGCCTACTCGGTGCTAGACACTACTCCCAAAAACATGCATATGCTCTCCATCATTTTTTAATGAAGTTGACCATCGTCTAGTGACGACGCTGAATAATCATATACATATAAGATCTGAAATCATACATGAGGAGCCTTGGCTCAAACCATACCATAAGCTGAACATAATTGGAGTCTTGACTCCAAAACCATATGGTAAGCCAAGTGACATGAAATCATAAATCATACTTGAACATATGGGCTTTCCCAATACTTAAACATTCTTGAAAATACTTGATTCACTTGAAAACATGATCATAAACATGGGTACCTGAAAACATGCTTTTTATTATAAATATCTCATCATACTTGAACATACATCATAGATCTCAACTTTCATGGAATTCTCATGGATGGGCATTATGATTTATAAAACTTGAAAACATGATTGATAATTGAAAACATTTAAAACTTGCCCATGAATCATAATTCAATAATAGAAACATGCTTAGATCATACCCATGGTAGAAACTTAGAAAATTCATGCATTAGGTTAAAACCCCATAGGATCAACATATAGATTTTCATGAATTAGAGAGGGAATGGGCATGAGAGTGAACAAATTTACCCATTCATAACCTTATATATATGAGAGAATCTGATTCTACAACTTCTCTGATTGCCTAAGGAAGAATTGAGAAGAATTTTGAATGAATTAAGGTTGAGCACCTCTCTATCCCTCTAAGCTTGCATGCATGAATAGAAATAGCTTAGAATGAACTTACCCCTCTTAAAACTCATTATTCATAACTCAAAATGATGTAGTGTAGGCCTTAGGATCATAGAAATTATGGAAAAGCCCTTAGTAAATTTGTAGAGAAAAACTGACTGCCAGTCCTAATGAGGACAAGTCGTTACCTTTTAGCACAAGTCGTTATCTCCTGTCGTTAAGTACACTGGCCATGTATCCTCAAAAGGTCCTCACGGGGGACCTAACGGTTCCTCATTGGTGACCACAACTCGTGGTCACCTTCCGTTACCTCCACTGCCCAAAACCGCAAGTCCCTAACCAACTACTGACCACGACTCACCTAACGAATCATGGCATTTGACCACGACTTATGGTGTCCTGCCATGGGGTACACTACCAGCTCACCCTTCATCCTTCAACTGCCCTTGATCACGGGTGACATAACGGCTCATGGGGATGACCACAACTCATGGTCACATCCTTGGTCACCCCAACCTGAATATTTCCAAAAAAGTCAAAGCTCTTCACTACGAGTCACCTAACGACTCGTGGTCAACCTGACGGGTCACAGGATGACTCGTTTTGTGACCTGGTCTAGAAAATTCATTTTGTCAATTTCAACTCCCGAGTCTAATCTTGAGGCTTTCGGGGTATAACAACATCCTAGTAAGAGCATCCGCCACTATATTGACCCTTCCCGGATGATAAAGGACACTCATGTCATAGTTCTTGAAAAGCTCTAGCCATCTCCTTTGCTGAAAATTTAGGCCCTTCTGAGTGGATACATACTGAAGGCTCTTGTGGTCTGTGAATACATCCACATGCACCCCATAAAAGTAGTGCCTCCAAATCTTCAAGGCAAACACCACACCTGCGAATTCTAAGTCATGCTTAAGATAATCCTTCTCATGAGTCTTAAGCTGTCTAGAGGCATACACAATGACCTTACCACGCTACATCAACACACAACCAAGACTAACCCTAGAGGCGTCACGATACACAGAAAAACCTTTCGTGCCCTCCGGTAGGGTAAATACTAGGGCTGAATTAAGTCGAGTCTTTAACTCCTAAAAACTCTTCCCAGAAGCATCCGACCACTGAAATTTGACCTTCTTTTGGGTCAACTTAGTCAATGGTGTTGCAATGGATGAAAATCCCTCTATGAGCCTCCTATAGTAGCCAGCTAAACCCAAGAAGCTCCTAATATCGATAGGACTGATAAATCTAGGCCAATTCTTCACCGCTTCTATCTTTTGAGAGTCCATCAGCACACCCTTGCTTACAATGCCCAAAAATGCTACTGAGTCCAATCAAAACTCACACTTGCTAAATTTAGAAAACAGCTAGCGCTCCTTGAAAGTCTGCGACACAATCCTCAAATGAGCAGCATGCTCCTCATCGCTCTGGGAGTATATGAGAATATCATCTATGAAGACAATCACGAACATGTCCAAATATTGCTTGAACACCCTGTTCATCAAATCCATATAAGTTCCAAGAGCATATGTTAGTCCAAAAGACATAACTACGAACTCATAGTGACCATACCGAGTGCTAAAGGCTATCTTTGGAATATGACTCTCCTTAACTCTGAGCTGGTAATAGTTGGATCTTAGGTCTATCTTTGAAAAACACTTAGCACCCTGAAGCTGGTTAAACAAGTCATCAATCATGGGGAGGGGATATTTATTCATGATTGTGACCTTGTTCAACTGTCGATTATCGATGCACATTCTAAGGGAACCATCCTTCTTCTGAACAAAGAGAATTGAAGCACCCCATGAGGATTTTCTAGGCCTGATGAAATACTCATCTAGAAGATCCTTCAACTTCTCTTTCTAATCCTTTAGCTCGGTTGGAGCCATTCTATAAGGAGGAATGGATATGGGCTGTATATTAGGGAGAGGGTAAATACCAAAGTCAATCTCCCGATCAGGAGGGACTCCTGGTAGTTCATCTGTTAACACCTCAAGTTACTCACACATGATAGGGATAGACTAGAGAGCTGGGGTCTTGGACGTAGCATCCTTGACCTAAAATAGATGGTACACACAACCCTTACAGATCATCTTCCTGTCCTTGAGATAGGAAATAAAACGACCTACAAACACAACTAAACTACGCTTCCACTCTAGGAATAGTTCACCCAAAAATCAAAACTCTACCATACGGGTTCTACAATTGACTGAGGCATAATATGCATGTACCAATCCATACCGACTATAACATAGAAATCGATCATATCTAACTCCACTAGGTAGGCTGAGATGACTCTCTAAAGGATCATGACAGGGCAATTTCTATACATCCATCGAGCTAAAACTAACTTATCAACAGTAGTAGAGACTGAGAAGGGTTCTAACAGGATTTTGAGACTGACTCTAAAACTAAAAGCAACATACGCAGTCATGAAAGATAATGTGGATCCAGGATCTAAAAATGCATACATATTAATATGGAATATTCGTAAAATATCAGTGACCGCATTGGGAGAGACCTCCTGCCCCTAATGAGAAGATAGTGCATAGAACCTATTTTGGCGTTGACCGCCACCTGCACTAAAAGAGGCGCCCTGATGAGATGGACCAGCTGCTAGAGTGTTGAAGTGGTAGCTGGGGCACGAACACTACTGTGTCCCTGTCTAGCTAAAGGAAAATCTCTAAGCATATATTCAGGCTTCCCACACTCAAAAAAACCATTTGTAAAAATGAAGCACTTTGTAGGATGCTTCCGGCCATACTTCCTACAAGTCAGAAAAGTATGCTCCCCTGACATGCTCCTCTGTCCCCTAAAGCTTGATGCTCTGCCTCATTGATCTCTTCGAGGTCTGGATGGAATACTGGCTGATGAGGTAGCTAGGGCTAACGACGTTTGGTGGAACTGAGGTCGAGGTCCACCACCAGATCTCTGCTGAAAATGCCCATGACTCCCTGTTTGGGCCCTCTTGGCCTCTCTTTCATTCTCCTTCATCTGCTCTGCATCTATTTGCTGGGAATATATGAAGAGTCGGGAGAAATCTGTATCGGTGATCAACATGTCGGTCCTTGATGTCGCCCAAGCGCATGCAGCCGCACGTGGTCTTCAAGTAATATAGGACTGGAAGCCTTGATTATCATGCCCACAGAGACTTGTCAGTTCAATCATTATAAGGATAATACTTTATTTTGCTATTCTAACAAAATAGTTGAAATGGGGAATGGTTTGAAGAAGTAACTACTAAAAGCTTTAAATGTAAAATTAATAAAGATGATTGCAAGCTTGGTTTTACTTCGATAATGATGAAAATCTGGGGAAATGACACTTGGTTTATTTCAAGTTGAGTTTTCAAGATATGATTATGCTAGAACGATTCTTCCTATGGTTGCTACTTGCAAATTACTATCCCATTCCTTACCATTATCCCTAGCATCCAAGAACTATTTCATGAACCCTAATGCCTATATCCCTGTGGTCACAGGAGAAACATGAAAATACGATTATGCCTACTTGTATTTCAACTAAACAGGGTTGAAGAGTATATCCCTATCCTCAACAAAAACTTCTATCCTCTCACCATTGGGTTCAAGGATCTTTGAATTCCTATTCTATATTTACCTTTAACCCTTTCGATTCCCTTTTCCAAGTTCAATCAAAAGCCAACAGATTTACTTATAGGGTGATCCATCTCATAAATAATCAATTAAAACAAGTAAATATAAACAACCATTAAAGAAGAATTAAATCTAGATTAAATCAGTCTTTCAAACAATCAACCATCCACTATGGCCAAAACCCTAGAGTATGAGTTTAGCCACTCATAGACAAGTGGAAAAATGAATACTTAATCATATTCATTCAAAATAAAATAGTGAAGAAGAGAAGAAACCTAGTGTAGAACTTTGTCTTCCTTCCAAACGGCTTACAAGCCTCCACAAATGAACTACGTAATATAAAAATGAACAAAAAATGTGTAACAAACGACCTAGAGGTTCTATTTATGGTTGAGCCTTAAAATGATGCTTCTACCCTCCAATACCTATCTTTAAAATAAGCATTTTCAGCTTTGGAAGAGTCTGGTGTGCCGCCGCCACCATCTAACCATAGAGTTAGTCAAATTTCCAGCACTTTTAGCTTTGGATAGGCCTGATACGCTGCCCCCATCATCTCACCAAGGAGTTAGCCCATTTTTATTGCATTTTTAGCACATATGGCACGACACTCTCACCATAGCACTAGAGTGTTAGTCAAATTTATGCACATTAGGATCCCTCTAGTGCGCGGCTTCCTCTATCTCACCAAAATTTTGGGAGTTTTCTCTAAGTCTGGGAAGCTTTGGGGCTCCATGCCCACCATCTCGCCAAGGTGTTAAATGATCATCCTATGATGTTAAGGAGATGGTGCCCCATAACACTAGATTTGATGAAATTATCTCATGGAGTTGAGGGCCAAGCGTCGAGCGCCACCCATAGCCCCGGAACCTTCTTTTTAGCTTCTCACCTTGGTGCATTTTGGGTCCTTTTCCCTTAGTTTCCTGCTCAAAACACCTCAAATCATTCGTTAGCATACAAACACACAAACATATGGATTTATGTATTTATTAAGGATTATGAACTCAAAACAAGGCAAAAGATGGGTAAAAACAAGGAAAATGGGCATAGAAATATGCCCAACATCAGTCCTGCACTCCTTGACCAGTGAGTCAGCCACTCCATTCACAAACTTTCTCATACGAGTCCTCTGATCAGCAACCATCTACGGTGCATTCTTGGACAACCAGATAAACTCCAAGGCATACTCCTAAATATTCTTGTGGTTCTGCTTCAAGTGGATGAACTCTGTCGCCTTTTCCTCCCTCAACTCCCTTGGAAAGAACCTGTCCAAGAAAGCAGTCACAAACTCATCCCAGCCAATGAGAACCGCCCCAACTCCCCTACCGTTCTTCCACTAATGGAACCATATATGATAAACCCCCTTCAGTGATAGAAGGCTAAGTTTACACTCTCCTCTCCAGTTACCCCCATAATCTGGATGATTTTCGGCTCCTCCTTAATGAACTCATGTAGGTCATTATCCACCTTTGACCCAAGAAACTCGGGTGGGTTCATCCTGAGAAAGTCTCAGACTCTCGCCGCTGCTGCATTCCCATTCTGCGAAATATGGGCCACTGCCTGATGGTTGACCAGAGCAGTCATGGCCTGTGCCAACATCTGAAATACCACCTTGAACTCGGCATGAGTGACCTGCTCAGGCAACAGATCCGCTCGAGCCAGTGGGGCTGGTTGATGCCCATCTCTATTGCCATTACCATGGCCATTTCCATTGCCATTTATCTTTTCATTTGCTTGGCGTGGAGACATATTTCTACAAATGCGTATAGCATGAGTTAGAGAAATAGAGAGGTACTTCATCGCACGACATAGATCATGAAAGAAGAAAAATTTCCTAAATCATCTCGTTGCCTTTTCCCCATAAGTGTAACACACTTCACACCCATGGACAAGAGTCTACTTAATGTGGATTAGACACCCTAGGACACACCTAAACCTTTACTTTGATACTAAGTTTGTCACAACCCGAGCTGGATCCCCGAATCGAGGCACGAGACCTAGAACCACGAATGGCTCCAAGCTAACCCATGGCACATACATAGCATGACTTAAGAGCATAATCAAGTGAAAACTAACATAAGCATGAATAAATGGAAGACTAAATATCATAAAGAGTGAATAAAAGCGATAACATCACAACGATGAGTCACAAAGCTGAACATGCTAAGTCTTTATCTGAAAGCCTCTACTATCTAATGAGATGCTGAGACAACCCCCAGCTAACTTCAAGTCTAAAACTAAACAAAAAACACAATAAGTCTAAACTGATAGATGTCCTCGGATGATGAGGACACACCCAAAGCAGGATGGGGTTGAACTAAACTGATATAGGAGCAAGCTATCAGCGAGATTGAGCTGGATCACCCAAACCTATATCATGAGATAATATAGCATCGAGTATGTGGTCAACACTTGGAATATACTGAGTATGCAAGGTAAGTAAAACATGCTTAGTAAAACGTTAGTTGAAATCACGAATATAAATCAAGAACTCTCATGTGAGTAAGGATTGCATGCTAAAGACCATGTATCTGAGATATACATAACCATAAGCTATTCATCAAAAATTAAACATAAAGACCCAAGATTTAAATATAAATATCATATGACTTGTAATGATTGAAATCATAAGTGAAATCTTATAAATTGATCATTGGGTCAAATATGCTATAAAACATTATATAATAAGTCATAAATATGAGTAATTGAAATCATGAGGAACAATGGGAGACTCTTCAAAATCGACAACCACCATGTATGAGCGCATGATGATCCCACATCTTGTCCACGTGAGGGAGAGCCATCTAAACCTTGATAGGGAAAAGGATGAATGAAATGTGATATCACGATGTGCCCTCGGGTGGGGAAAACACTCTTTTGAGAGGTACCAGTAAGAATATATCCTACGTTGGCGCGTAGTTCAGAGATCGAGGTCGGAATTTTTGGCCTACTTGGTGCTAGACATTTCTCCTAAAATATGCATATTGCTCATATAATCATATTATATAAACATAGCTTAAATTTGAATATTGGGAGTCTTGACTCCAAAATATATCATAAACTGATCTTGTTAGCCTTCGCTAAAATCATAATAAGCATACTAAAGTTTGCATGGGTTTTCCCAAGTCATAGAATCATACATACTTGAAATTGAATTCATACCCAATTGCCTCTATTGTGCTCGAGAGAGTCAATTAAGGTTTGGGTAACATCAATCAACATGACCCAAGGATCTAAATCTTGCTTAATGGATTCACCTAGACATAGGAGGAATTCAATTGGCAAATTGCAATCAGGTAGAAATAGCATTCTCATCAATTTAACAAATTTGGTGTAGATTGACATTGTTAGGACCGTTGAAGGATGCCTAATGATTGCCTAAGTTGATCACTTGCATAATATTTGAAAACCCATTCTCAATTAGGACTTTGAGTGATTTAGGGGGATCAACCCTAAAAGGAGATACTTCCCTAATTTTTCTTCATACAGAGATCACTCTTTTGCATTTAATTCTTAGATTAATTACCCTTTCACCCTTAATTCAACTAGTCCCTCATCTTATAAATCACATATAAATTACTTGATAATATTAGCCTATATAGATTCTTTATGGATATGATCCCTATTCTTAAGTTGGGTGATTATATTATACCGACCGCGTATACACTCACTAGTTGAGGTGAATCAGGGGCGATATCATTAATTTGGCATCGTTATCGGGGACTTTGGAAATAGGTCCTATCTAACATTTTAGATTTTGGTTTGTTTGATTGAGCCTACTCTTTCACTTTTTCTTTTCTTTGATTTGTGAAGCAGGAGTATCATGGCTTTGCCTCAAGGAGTGGTGGAGAATGTGTTTGCGGAAGTCAACAATGAGGTTGACTATGCTAGTGCAATCGTTCCACTCTCATTGCTACATCATTTAAAATTGATGGCAGCATCTATGCAATATTGAAAGTAGAAGGGTAGTTTCACAACGAAACGGAAATGACCTACATCAACATCTTAAAAACTTTTTAGAGGTGTGTAACCTCCATAAGAAAAATAATGCCTTCGATGACACTATCCACCTTTGAGTCTTCAAATATTCATTGGAAGGGGAGGCACATGGCTGGTGCCACCATTTACCTCGCAACTCTATTCAAACATGGCAAGAGCTAGTCAACGTATTGTTAAAAAATGGTGCCCACCGAGCAAGAAAGCTGAACAAAGGGATAAAATATTCTACTTCAGACATCTTTCAGGGGAACAACTATTTGAAGCATGGGAGCACTTCAAGCAATACATATCGAGGGAACCCATTCACAGATTTCCCAATCACATATTACTTGAGAAATTCTACACTAGGTTGGGTTCATTGACTCAATTCGCGTCCAATAATGTGGCGAACAGTTGTTTTATGTATAAAACATACAATCGTATTGCCATTATTCTTGATCGGATTTCAAAGTATAACCAAACAAGGTATGGTGGAGACAAAAGTGGAGGTGTAAATATGGGTACTCCTTCATTATCCCATTTGATAAAGGAGAACCAGAATAGAGATCAGATGATGGTTGCTATAGCTACCAATCACCATATTGACCAAGAAGTTGACTGAGTCTGAGGTTAAAAAGGTACATGCCATGGATGACGCCCCAAGTGTACCATAATGTGGTCATGTATGCCCCCTGATCCATTTCAATGCGAACCATACCAAGAGCCTCCTCCAATGTATGTAGAAGGTGCTAACTATGTTAGCAACATATTCGGTGGTTTAGACAACATTATCTACGATAACATTAAGGCCATTTGTCTTCCTCATACTACAATCAATGGTGACCTCAATTGCAACGTCAAGGTCAACACCATGCTAGGAATGGCTATGGGGGTCCGAATCAAGGGTGGCATAATAATGGTAACTTTGGAGACAAAGACTACGAACCCCTACGTCCCACCGAGGGGTCCTTCTTTTAGTTCTCAAAACTGGAGGGAGGACCTTCTCAAGATCAAAGGGGTTCCAAAATTTAAGAAATATTTGAGAAATTGCTCTCCAATCAATAGAGGTATAATGCATATTCAAAAAGCTTGACAGAAATTATTAGTTCCCATACAACGTCCATCTAGAAATTAGAGCAACACATGAGAGATCTCTACATAGAGAACAACCCCAAGTAAAAGGGACTTCTCCCTAGTGACATGATGGATAACCCTAAGGGGCATGTTGGTGCCTCCAATGCTTATTGTATGGCTATTGTCACTAGAAATGGAAAAATTATGAAACCCATTATTGGTAATGCTTATGGTGATGTCATTGAAAATGGTGTTGATGGTGAGTGTGAGGGTATTGATGAAGCCACCGATTGATGTGGGGGTTGATGAAGGGTTGGTGAAGCCATCAGTTGATGTGGTAGTTGAAGAAGCTGCAGTAATTCCCAATGTAAAAGAGAAGGCTAAGGAGAATGTAGTTGATATTGCAAAATCTTTTCCTCCGTCTACTCCTCCCTTTCCTCAAAGGCTAGCTAAGCAAGCTCTCGATGCCAAAAGTTCTAAACACATTCAGAGGTTGAAAGAAACAACACTTCGGGTCCTATTCACTAATACTATAAAAGAAATGTAGGGGTTCGCTTAATATATCAAGGAGATGTAGACAAAGAAGAGGACAAGTGAGGATGATTCGATCCCTATAACCCACCGGGTTAATGCCATCATTGCTGGCACAAGTATGGAGAAACAAGTTGATGCGGGAGAGTTCACCATTCCTTACAGAATTGGGTATTATGACTTTTTGCATGCTTTGTGTGATAATGAAGCCAGCATCAATTTGATACCCCTAGCCATATCCAAATGACAAAGTGTAATGCCCCAGAAACTCAAAGACTAGACCCAGGACTTAAATTGGAGGAAACTGGAAAATCTGCGCCAAGTCACAGAATGAGTCATTCTATGACCCTTGAGAGGTGACCACGAGTCGTTAAGTGACGCGTGGTGAGAATTGGGGACTTAGTTGAGAATTTTGGAAAAAGGGGTCACCACGGGTGTGACCACGCGTCATGGTCAACACCACTAGTCGTGGGGTGCCCCGTGGTCAGGATTGATTAAGTATTAGAGGAGGCTAGGAAGTGTACCCAATGGGTCCTCACCATGACTCATTTGGGACACCACGAGTTGTTGTGTTGCTTGTGGGGACTCTAGGTAAATGTGGGCAGTGTAGTCCACGAGAGGTGATCACGAGTCGTGATCACCAACCACGACTCGTTAGGTCCCTCGTGGTGACCAATAGGAGGTTCTAGGAAGTCCACCTCACGACTGTGACGATGAGTCATGGTCACTGGCCACGACTCGTTAGGTCCCTCGTGGGGGTCCTGACAGTCAGTTTTTCTACGAATTTTCTAAGGGTGTTTCAGTAATTTCCTAACCTCCTAGACCCTAAACTACATCATTTTAGTATATTTTAAGGGAATTTAGAGGGGCTAAATGGTGCCCCTTATTTCCCACTCAGATTCTCAAAAAAACATCGAAGAGTTACTCTCAGGAACTTTCAGAGCAAGAACTAGGGCAGTCCATTCCTCCTCGGTTTGTCAAGGAAATTCTTCAGGCTTTTTCACCAAGTATCTGGGAATTCAGAAAGGGAATAATTCTTCCCTTGTGTCCCCAAATTTCTCCCTACTTTTCTCTATTAGTCCTAGCCCTGGAATTATATCGAATGTCAAGAAATTCTAGTCATACTTCGTCTAATCCATGTGGAATGTTACTTTATGTTAGTTATAGATATTTTGCACTAGTTTGTTACTGAAATGATGTTTTTTCTTGTGAAGTGAAATTTAGCCCTATTTCTTGAACTAGAAAATCTTGAAATTTGCAGTAGTGTTTGAATATCGAAATTTTGCTTGTTTCTATTAGTGTTGGGGACTCCCATGTTGTTAGTAGCACTAAAACTAAATTAGATTATTGTTAGTTAAGTCTTAGCCAAAATATTAGAATTCTTAGTGTTAGTCAGAAATGTCAACAGATCAGTTTGATTGCAGAAGTTCCCGAAGTGTCAGTAGTACTTCCCAGTTATCAAAATCAGATTCAGAACTCGGTTTTTAGTGGTTCACTAGGTGGTCATGACACTTTAGACTAGTAGCTCTGACTAGCCTTAGGAACCTAGCTTCATATTACAATTAGTTCTTTAGACGGTTGTGACGCTTTCAAATAAGTAGCTCTGACCAGTCTTAGAACCCAGTTCTAGAATCTGGTCTGATAAGACTCTCAAGGTGCTTTCAGATATGTATCCCTAACTAGTCTTGGACCCCAGTTTTTAGCAATCAACTTAGTAATCAGTTTAGGACTATCCAGTGGGAGTAGGACTTAACACAAAGCAGACCGGGGTTCTAATGCACCCATGTTCCCAAAACTACATTCCCACCGTAGGTTTTAGTTTATTGGCCTAATGGTCTCAGACTCTTGTGATCACCTAGTTCATGCCTTTATACCCTGGCAAGGTATATTGGGTCCTATCTATGGGGTATATTTATCGGAGTTCACGTCTAGGTCACGTGGTTATATGTCGGTTGTAGACTCTTTCACTAGTCAACTCAATTTAGTTTCAGATCAGTTCGGTCCAGTATCTCAGAAATAGAGCATGTCCTTGAACATCAGACAGGGTATTTTAGACCATCTCGGTTATTTCAGTTATTCAGTTCAGTAGCTTTAGTTTGTCATTGCATGTCTTTTCAGTTCAATACTTTTATTCTATTGTGTTATGTTTTCTCCCACTTATTTAGTATATTAAAAGTAATGACACATACTTTTATGCTATATCATTTTATGATACAGCTGCAGGATCTCAGTCTCAACCTCGTTAGTTGATCGCTCTCCGAAGACTTCAGCTGTTCTAGTTGGTGAGTGCTCATTCTTCGAGGATGGAGATTATTTAATTCAGTTACATTTTATTTCCTTTTATTTAGATTTGGAGTTAGCTGGGGGCTTGTCCCAGCAACTCATCAGTCATAGTGGCTTTCAAACGCATATTTGGTTTTTTGACTTGTATTTTTTTTCAGATGTTTTCAAACATTACGAATCAGCTTTATTCTCGCAAATTTTTATATTTTGTCTATAAACTTCTGCTATATATATTTATATGTTTACTCAGAATGTCAGTGTATGATAGACCAGGGGTTGACTTAGGGTTACTTGTGACCCTAAGTACCGTGTTTCGTCCAGGAAGTAAGCTTGGGGCATGACAAACTTGGTATAATAGCTAGGTTTAGAGTATCCTCGGATGTCTGAAAGCCGCATCGAGTAAAGTCCTCTTCATGGGTGTGAAGCGTGCCACACTTATGACGGGGCGGCTACGAGATTTTATTAGGAAAATTCCCTTTATTTCATACTCTTTATTGTGTATTGAAATTCAGTTCCAGAATCATCCTTCTAACTCGTGCTCTGTTTTGTTTCAGTGAATCATGCCTCCGTGATGTGGTAACAGAAGAAGGGCCGATAATGCTCACCAACCTGCCCCACCAGCCACGGCATCCCCTCAGGATGACTCCGTGTCTACCACCGAATTCAGGGCGACCATTCAGCTGCTCACTCAAACTGTTACCAACCAGGTGAACCAGCAGGTGGTTCCAATCAACAATAACGGTTTTGCAACAGCTACCCTAGTGTGGGACTTCATCCGAATGAATCCTCTGGATTTTCATGTATCTAAGGTAGGAGAGGACCTACAAGGATTTGTCGATGAGATTATAAAGATCACCTGAATTATGGGTGTTAGTCCCTCAGAGAGTGCCGACTTGGCTGCCTACCAGCTAAAAGGGGTAGCCCAGGTCTGGTACAAGTAGTGGAAGGAGGGGAGGCCAGCGGAAGCAAGACCAGTGGAATGGGAGGAGTTCACTACAACCTTCCTGAACAAATTTTCCCTCGGGAGCTCAGGGAGGCGAAAGTAGCGGAGTTCATGAATCTGAGATAGGGGAACCAGACAGTAGAAGAGTATGCACTAGAGATCACCAG
Organism: Datura wrightii; assembly: GCA_035772735.1. Lineage (NCBI taxonomy): Eukaryota > Viridiplantae > Streptophyta > Magnoliopsida > Solanales > Solanaceae > Datura > Datura wrightii. The sequence goes on from JASDFA010000010.1 coordinate 128,309,336, forward strand.
GTTCTCCAAATATTCTCCAAAGATGGTGGCCGAGCCAAGGGCTCGCATACTGAAGTTTGTTAATGGGGTGTCGAACCTGATCCTCAGAGAGTGCAGGACAGTGATGCTGATCGAGGATATCGACCTCTCTAGCCTGATTTTCTATGCCCAGCAGATTGAGGCAGAAACATTGAGGGACATGGAGCGAACGAACAAGTGGGAAAGGACTGACCAATCAAACTATCGCCACCAGAGGTCTGGCGGTAGCAGCCGCTCACAACAGCAGTAGCAGCAGTGGGCTCCAAAACCTAACGCAGCCAGCGCCCCTACCTTTTGATCTCACCAGGATCGGAGGGGTGAATCATCTGGCTCTCATCCCAGAGCTACAGTTCTGGCAATAGATATCCATCTTGCCCTAAGTGTGGCAAGAATCACTCAGGAGAGTGTCTTCAGGGTCGAGAGGGCTGTTTCAGTTGTGGATAGCTTAGTCATCGGCTTAAAGAATTCTCGTCAGCAGGACAGGGAAGGTCACAATCCACTGCCTTAGTAGCTCCAACAGGTCGACCAGCTCAGTAGGCTAATACATCAGGTATGGAGGGCGGTCAACGCCAAAACCATTTTTATGCATTATCATCTCGCCAAAATCAGGAGAACTCACCGGATGTGGTCACGAGTATGTTACGTCTTTTCCACCTAGATGTATATGCCCTACTAGGTCCAAGGGCCACACTATTGTTCGTGACTCCATACATAGTTGTTCAGTTTAATATCAATCCAGAGGTCCTCTCGAAACAATTTTCAGTCTCCACCCCAGTTGGCGAGTCAATTAGAGCCAGTCGGGTGTATAGAAACTGCCCAATCTCAGTCTTCAATAAAGACATTCCAGCTAATCTTGTAGAGTTAGACATGGTCGGCTTCAACCTCATTCTTGGCATGGATTGGTTACACTTGATCTTGGGCAGAATTATATGCCCAAGTGATACTCAAATGCTTCACTTCGTCTTGTTTATCCATCTATATTTGTACATTCTCATGTGATTTGTAGTTAAAATGTGAATGTATACTAACCAACATGATTAGTGTTTTTTTGCAGGAAAAATGTAATTTTAGGAAGCTAAGATGCATGTTGGGAGAAATCGGGAATGGACTCGGAAGTGAGCAATGGAAAAGGCCAAGGAAATGCAGCAAATTAAGGGGCTCCGCGATGGAGCCGTGTCACACTGCCATCACGGAGGCATTCTGCCCTGGATGATTAAAATAGGCCAAGTTCCAGTGAAGGTTCGTGTTGGTGCCGTGGCACGTTGGCCAAGCCACGTGTTGCACGCCGTGGCACATTGGGCGTAATTAACTGGAGGACCGAATTCCAGTGAGGGTCTGCGTTTGTGGCATGTCACGGAGGCAGTGCTCCGCGATGCACTCCGTGACACGTTGCTTGTTATTCCTAGAAAAATTTCCACTAGTATAAATAGCACACTTAGGTTTATTTTTACTCATTCTGACTTGGTTGAGCAAGAACGTGGGTTACAGGCAGTTGAGGGGACAAAAATCTTAGGGTTCTTCTCTATCTCTTCCTCCTTTATTTCAATTGTTTGTATGATTTACACTGATTTCAAGATGTTTAATCCACAAATGAGTGGCTAAATTCACTTCTTGCTGAGGTTAAGAACATTTGTAGTGGAATGTAATTATTGATCATCTTGGTTTTTCATCTTTTCTTCCATGGTTGTTCTATTAATTCTTGTTCTTACTGCATTGATGTTTGGCCAATATTAATGTATATCTAAAAAATCTGGTTTGCGCTCGAAAGAGAAAGAAATTGGAAAGTTGTGAATTGGTAGGATATGATCTCTTCTTGGTTTGGGAAAATTGAGAATTGATTTACCTTCAGAATAGAAATATATCTGAAAGTCGTATTAGTCAATTAAGGAATCGGTTTTGTATGGATAGAACATGAATTTCTTTTTATCATAGAAATGTAGGTGGAAGGTTCATGATTCTTAAGTTGGGTTAAATACGAGAGTTTTAATCCATAGGCAATAATTCTTGACTAGCAATCGAAGGAAAGATTAACCAATTTGTATCAATAAATTACTTCCCTGCATATTCGTTTTAGCCTTAGCATGCTCATTACTATAGTTCAGACTCAATTTGTACATTTGTTTTAGATTAGTATAAATTAGGAAATAAACTCCCAAAATCTTCTTGAAGCTGTTGTCTGCATTATTAGAGTTAGAGTTTATTAACACTTGATTTGATTATTACCTTGGTCTAGTCCCTGTGGGATCGATACTTGGCTACTCTAGCCATTTTACTACTTGTTCGACCACGTGCACTTGCGTGTAGACATTCCAAACCACCGAACAACACTCTAGTTATGCCTCAATCGACTGTAGAACTAGGGTCGTCAGGTTTTAGTTCCCTAATAAGCCAGCTCTAGAATGGACGGGCAGTAGTTCAACGTCTAAGGGTAGATTTATTTCCTACGTTAAGGCCAGGAAGCTTATATCTAAGGGACGTATTTACCATCTAGTTCGGGTTAAAGATTCGAATTCTGAGACCCCAACTATCCAGTCAGTCCCTGTTGTCAGCAAATTTCCAGATGTGTTCCCCGAAGATCTTCCTGGAGTTCCTCCTGAATAAGAAATCGACTTTGGTATAGACCTTATTCCAGATATTTAGCCCATCTTCATCCCTCCTTATAGAGTGGCCCTGACTGAACTTAATGAGTTGAAGGAGAAACTAAAAGATCTTCTTGATAAGGGTTTTATTAGACCCAACATCTCTCCCTGATGCGCTCCAGTGCTATTCGTGTGAAAGAAAGATGGTACCCTAAGAATGTGCATTGATTACCGTCAGTTGAACAAGGTCAAAGTCAAGAACAGGTATCCCCTACCCAGAATTAATGACCTGTTCGACCAACTTCAGAAAGCCAACTGTTTCTCCAAAATAGATCTTAGGTCAGGGTATCATCAGCTAAGAGTCAGAGAGTGTGACAACCAAAAACAGCTGTCAGGACTCGATATGGTCAGTACAAGTTTGTGGCTATGTCCTTCGGACTAACAAATGCCCCTGCATCCTTTATGGACCTGATGAACAGAGTCTTCAAGCAATATCTGGATATGTTTGTCATTATGTTTATGGAAGACATTCTAATATACTCCAAAAATAAAGAAGTGCATGCTAATCACCTGAGGATAGTGCTTCAGACCCTCAGAGACCGCCAGTTGTTCGCCAAGTTCAGCAAGTGTGAATTCTAGTTGAAGTCCGTGACTTTCCTGGGTCATGTGGTCTCGGGTGAGGGTATTGAGGTTGATCCTCAAAAGATAGCAGCAGTGAAAAACTGGCTCAGACCTACCCCCCAACCGAAATTAGAAGTTTCTTGGGTTTGGCCAGTTATTACCGATACTTTGGGGAAGTCTTTTCTTCTATAGCATCTCCTATGAATAAGCTGACTCAGAAGAAGGTGAAATACCAGTGGTCAAATGCGTGTGAGAAGAGTTTCCAGGAGTTAAAAACTCGACTCACTACCGCTCCAGTGTTGACCTTACTGGAAGGATTAGATAGGTTTGTAGTATATTGCGAAACTTCCAGAGTTGGACTCAGTTGCGCTCTGATGCAGTAGGGCAAGGTGATAGCCTACGCCTTAGACAACACAAAGTTCATGAGAAGAATTATCCAACTCATGACTTGGAGTTGGTAGCGGTGGTGTTTGCATTGAAAATATGGAGACACTATCTATACGGGGCTCACGTGGATGTTTTCACCGATCACAAGAGCCTTCGGTATGTATTCGGTTAGAAGGACCTAAATCTCCATCAAATAAGGTGGTTAGAGCTCCTGAAGGATTATGACATGAGCGTGCTATATCACCCGGGCAAAGCCAATGTGGTGGCTGACGCCCTAAGAGAGTGTCTATGGGTAGTGTGGCTCATGTTGAGGAAGGAAAAAAGGAATTGGTGAAGGATATTCTCAAACTAGCTCGGTTAGGGGTGCAGTTGGTTGACTCAGCTGAGGATGGAATGGTAATTCAAAGCGGGTCAGATTCCTCTTTGGTTGTTGAAGTTAAATCCAAACAGGATGAAGATCCCATTTTACTTAAACTTAAGGAAGCGGTTTTCATAAAATAGGTTGAGGCTTTCTCCAAAGGGGGAGATGGTGTGCTCCGTTACTAGGGCAGATTGTGTGTACCGGGTGTCGGTGATTTGAGACAGCAGATACTGGTTGAAGCACAGAGCTTGAGATACTCCATCCACCCTGGTGCTACTAAAATATATTGTGATTTGCGAGATATTTATTGGTGGAACGGCATGAAGAGAGACATCGCTGAATTCATAGCTAAGTGACTGAACTGTCAGCAAGTCAACGTAGAACACCAGAAACTAGGAGGTATGACCTAGGATATTAGCATACCCATGTGGAAGTGGGAAGAAGTGAATATGGTCTTTATTACGGGTCTACCTCAAACTCGTTAGCAACATGATTCTATTTAGGTAGTAGTAGACCGGATGACTAAGTCATCATATTTCCTCCCAGTCAAAACTACAGATTCAGCTGAGGACTATGCTAGGCTTTATATCTGGGAGTTGTTCAGGCTTCATGGGGTGCCATTATCCATTATCTCAGACAAAGGTACCCAGTTCACCTCGCATTTCTGAAAGTCTTTTCAGAAGGGACTTGGTACCCAGGTCAAGCTCAGCACAGCTTTTCACCCACAGACAGATGGGCAAGCTGAGCAGAATATTCAGACCCTAGAAGATATGTTGAGAGGGTGCGCGATTGATTTCAAAGGAAGTTGGGATGACCACTTGTCTCTTATCGAGTTTGCGTACAACAACAGCTACCACTCCAGTACCCAGATGACCTCGTTTGAAGGCATTGTATGGTAGAAGGTGCAGATCTCCTATTAGGTGGTTTGAGGTTGGTGAAGCTACTTTATCGGGCCAAACTCGGTTCATGAAGCTATGCAAAAGGTACAACTTATCAGAGAAGGATTGAAAACAGCTCAGAGCCGTCAGAAATCTTATGCTGATATGAGGAGAAGAGAATTGGAGTTTGCTGGGGATGACTGGGTCTATTTGAAAATTTCGCCCATGAAAGGGGTGATGAGATTTGGGAAGAAGGGAAAGCTCAATCCAAGATATGTGGGACCCTACAGAATTATAAGGAGAGTTGGCAGGGTAGCTTATGAGCTGGAATTACCTTCAGAGTTGGCATTTGTGCAGCCAGTATTCCATGTGTCACTATTGAAGAAGTGCATCGGTGATCCAACCTCAATTGTGCCATTGGACTGTGTGGGGTGAAAGATAGTCTCTCATACGAAGATATCCTAGTCTAGATCCTTGGCCATCAAGTTCGTAAGCTGAGGAACAAGGAGGTAGCTTCAGTCAAGGTCTTATGGAGAAATCAGTAGGTTGAGAGAGCTACGTGGGAAGCCGAAGCGGATATGATAGCTTGATACCCCCATTTGTTCACTTCTGGCTCAGTTTCAGTTTAAGGCATCCCTTTCCTCCCCAAAACTGCTTTTATTTCGTATGTTTCAGTTTCTTTCACGTAAATGAATATGTGTACGATTAGTGAATTCAGTTTAGACTTGTGATTCAGTTCAGAGGTAGTCATTCTGCTAGTTTCCATCTTTCATGATTAGTATTTGCGTATAAAGATTGAGATTCTTTGATATCCTATGGGTTTTCCAACATTCAAGGACAAATGTTCACAAGAGGGGATATTGTAATGCCCTAGAAACTCAAAGACTAGACTCGGTGTACCCAATGAGTCCTCACCATGACTTGTTTAGGACACCACGAGTCGTGGTGTTGCCCGTGAGGACTCCAGGGTAAATGTGGGAAGTGTAGTCCACGATAGGTGACCACGAGCCATGGTCACCAACCACGACTCGTTAGGTCCCTCGTGGTGACCAATAGGAGGTTCTAGGCTGTGCACCTCACGATTGTGACCATGAGTTGTGGTCACTGGCCACGACCCATTATGTCCCTCATAGGGGACCTGACAGTTAGTTTTCTTGTGAATTTCCTAAGGGTGTTTCAATAATTTTCTAACCTCCTAAATCCCAAACTATATCATTTTAGTATATTTTAATAGAATTTAGAGGGGCTAAACGGTTTCCTCCTCATTCCCCACTCAGATTCTCAGAAATAAATAAAAGAGTTGCTCTCAGGAACTTTCAGAGCAAGAATTAGGGCTATCCATTCCTCCTCAGTTTCTCAAGGAAATTCATCGGGTTTCTTCACCAGGTATGTGGGAATTCAACAAGGAAATAATTCTTTCCTTGTGTCCCCAAATTTCTCCCTACTTTTCTCTATCAATTTTCTAGCCCTGGAATTATCGAATGTTAAGAAATTTTAGTCATACTTCATCTAATCCATGTGGAATGTTACTTCATGTTAGTTATAGATATTTTCCACCAATTTGTGACTAAAATGATGTTTATTCTTGTGAAGTGAAATTTAACCCTATTTCTTGAACTAGAAAATCTTGAATTTTGCAATAGTGTTTGAATATCAAAATTTTGCTTGATTCTATCAGCGTTGGGGACTTCAGTGTTTTTAGTAGCATTGAAACTAAATCAGATTATTATCAGTTCAGTCTTAAACAAAATGTTACAATTCCCAGTGTCAGTCACAAATGTCAACAGATCAGTTTGACTGCAGAAATTCCCGAGGTGTCAGTAGTACCTCCCAGTTATTAGAATCAAATTCAGAACTCCATTTTTAGTGGTTCACTAGGTGGTTATGAAACTTCAGACCAGCATCTATGATTAGCCTGAGGACCCTAGCTTCATATTATAGTTAGTTCTTTAGATGGTTATGACGCTTTTAGATAAACAGCTCTGACTAGTCTTAAAATCCAGTTTCAGAATCTGGTCCGATAAGACTCTAAGGTTGCTTTCAGATATGTATCCCTGACTAGTATTAGGCCTCATTTTTGACCTATTAGCTTAGTAATCAGTTTAGGACTATGCAGTGGGAGAAGGACTTAGCACCGAGCGGACCAGGATTCCAGCGCACTCAGGTTCCCGGAACTATGTTGCCACCGTAGGTTTCAATTTTATTGGCCTGATGGCCCCAGACTCTTGTGATCATCCAGTTCATGCCTTTATACCTTGGAAAGGTATATTGGGTCCTACTGATGGGGTGTATATATCGGACTCCACGTCTAGCTCACGTGGTTATATGTCGGCTATAGACTCTCCCACTAGTCAGTTCAGTTCAGTTTCAGATCAATTCAGTCTAGTATCTCAGAAATAGAGCATGTCCTTGACCATCATACATGGTTTTTTAGACCATCTAGGTTATTTCAGTTATTCAGTCCAGTAGCTTTAGTTGGTCATTGCATGTCATTTCAGTTCAACACTTTTATTCCATTGTGTTATGTTTTCTCCCACTTACTCAGTACATTAAAAATACTGGCGCATACTTTTATGCTGTATCATTTTATGATACAACTGCAGGATCTCAGTCTCAGCCTCGTCAGCCAATCACTCTTTGAAGACTTTAGTTGTTCTAGTTGGTGAGTCCTCATTCTTCAAGTATGGAGATTATTTAATTCAGTTATATTTTCTTCCTTTTATTTAGATTTGGAGTTAGTTGGAGGCTTGTCCTAGCAACTCTTCAGTCTCGTGGCTTTCAGATGCAATTTTGGTTTTCAGACTTGTGGTTTTTGTTCTAATATTTTCAAATATTACGAATCAACTTTATTCTCGCAAATGTTTTTATTTTTGCTTTAAACTTCCACTATATATATTTATATGTTTACTCAGTATGCCAATGTGTGATAGACTAGGGATTGACTAGGGGTTACTTGTGACCCCAAGTATCATGTTCCATCTAGGGTGTATGCTTGGGGCATGACATACAGTTTGTCCATACTAAAGTCCACCTCTATTCATCTAATGCCCCAAAAACTCAAAGATTAGACCCGAAACATAGATATAGAAAATTTACAGAAAACTAGAAAAATCTGTCAACAGGCATAGGACGGGTCGTTAAGTGACCCGTTGGAGGTGCCCACGAGTCATGGGTTGAGTCGTTACTAGCTGGATGAGAATTTTATAAGTTTGAGGTAGTGTACGTGACGGATGGTGACCGCGAGTCGTGGTCACCACCGAGGATTCATTGAGTGACCCATTGGGACCCCGTTGACCAGATTTCAGATGTTAGCCCAGGGATATTTTGTAATCTCCTACCTATTTAGTCCCTAAACTAAAAAATTTCAAAGTTATTTGAGGGATTGAATGATTTTTACCCTCATTCCTCACGTAAACTTTTAGAAAATGATCGTAGTTTCCTCTCAAGAACTCTCAGGCAAGACTAGGGCTTCACACCTATTGCAGCAGATTCAAGCTTCCTTCTCCAGGAAATTTTTTCTAGGTAAGTGGGAATTCAACAAGGGAATAGTTCTTCCCTTGTGTCCCTGGAATCTCTCTAGTTTAGTCTATAAATCTTGGCCCTGAGTTTTTCAAATGTGAAGAGAATCCATGTAATTTTTCCTTGAATCCACATGGAGTGATATTTATAATTGTTTTAGTTGTTGTTTCCATCAGTTAATGATTTATTTTTGATTATTCCCACCAAAGGTGAATTCTAGCCCAGCAGACCTTTCAAATATTAAGAAATTCCTTGATTGACCTCATTGAATTCATGTGCAATATTGCTCTATGTTAATTATAGTTATTTTTCCCAGTTTGTGAATCCAAAAATGAAAAATATTATGAGATGAAAATCTAGTCCTATTCAGTGATTTAGAAAATCCTAATTCCGCTTTAGTGTTTGAATATCAATTTTAGCTTGAAATTGCAAACTTGTTGGGAAAACCCATGTTGCTAGTAGTATTAAATCTCCATTAGAGTATTTCCAGCTCAGTTTAGCAAGAATGCTAGAATACTCAGTGTCAGTCAGAAATGTCAGTTGATCAGTTTGACTTCAGAAACCCCTGAGGTGTCAATATCACCTCCCAGTTATCAGAATTAGATTTAGAATCCAGTTTAGCAGTCCACAAGGCGGTCATGACACATTATTCATATTGCTCTGACCATCCTCAGGACCTCAGTTCAAATTTTAGTTTGTTCTTAGGTGGTAACGACGCTTGTAGATGAGCAACTCTAACTAGTCTAGAACCCAGTTTCAAAATCTGGTCTGATAAGACTCTCAGGGTACTTTCAGTTATACATCCCTGACTAGTCTTGGACTCCAGTTTTGAGCTATCAGCTTAGTATTCAGTTTAGGTTTTCCAGTGGGAGTAGGACTTAGCACCAAGCGGACCGGGGTTCCAGCACACCCAGGTTCCCAAAACTACGTTGCCAGCGTAGGTTTCAGTATTTATTGGCCTAATTGGCCCCAGACTTTTGTGATCACCCAATTTATGTCTTTATACACTAGTAAGGTATATTGGGTCCTACCGGTGGGGTGTATACATTGGACTCCACATCTAGCTCATGTGGTTACATGTCGGTTAGAGACTCTCCCACTAGTCAGTTTAGTCAGTTCAGTTCAGTTCAGTACAGTTCAGCTCAGGTCAGTTCCATTCAGATCAGATCAGATCAGACTCAGATTTAGAATATGTTTTGACCATTAGACAGGGTCTTTCAGACCACCCTAGTTATTTCAGTTATTCAGTTCAGTAGTTTTAGTTGGTCATTACATGTCTCTCAGTTCAACATTTCCTATTATTTACTTTTGTGTGTTATGTTCCTCTCATTTACTTAGTACGTTTAAAGTACTGATGCATACTTTTATGTTGTATCATTTTATGATACAACTGCAGGATCACAGTCCCAGCTTCGTTAGTCGTTTACTCCTCGAAGACCTCAGCTTGTGAATTTGTGAGTCCTCATCCACCAAGGACGAAGATTTATTATCTGAGTTATGATTTCATTTCTTTCAGTTGATTTAATGCTAGCTGGGGGTTTTTCCCAGTAGTTCATCAGACTTATTGGCTTTCAAACTTAGACTCAGTTTTCAGACTCTGTTGTTTTCTCGTAGCCTTGTAGTTTGTTCTACTATTTTCAGTATTATAATTCAGCATATTCCTATCAAATATTAATATTCTTGCAACAAAATTCTGCTGTATGTATTTTTGTTACTTAGAGTATCAGTGTATGATAGACTAGGGGTTGACTTGGGGTCACTTGTGTCTTCAAGTACCGTGTTTCATCTAGGGTGTAAACTCGGGGCGTGACAAACTTGGTATCAGAGCACTAGGAAAGTTGTCTTAAAGCCTTATCGAATTGAGTCCTCTTCATGGGTGTGAAGCGCGCCATACTTTTGACAGGGAGGCTATGAGATGTCATTAGGAAACTTCCCTTTATTTCATACTCCTTATCGTGCATTGAAATTCAGTTTCAAAAATTATTCTCCTAACTCGTGCTCTGCTTCATTTCAGTGAAATATGCCTCCACAACATGAAAATGGAAGAAGGGTCGGAAATGCCCAATAGACTACCCCACCAGCCCCGGCGGCACCACAGGACAATTCGGTGTCAACCGCTGAATTTAGGGTGGCCATTCAGTTGCTCGCCCAAACTGTGACTAACCAGGTGAACCAACAAGTGGTTCTAGTTAATAACAACGAGTCCACAACAGTTGCTAGGGTGCGGGACTTCACCTGAATGAACTTTCCATCTTTCCAGAGATCCAAGGTGGGGGAGGACCCCCAAGAGTTCATAGAGAAGATCATAAAGATTACCCGTATTATAGGTGTCAGCTCCTCCAAAAGTGCTGACCTGGCTGCCTACCAGCTAAAAAAGGTATCCCAGGTCTAGTATGAGCAGTGGAAGGAGGGGCAGCCAGCGGGAGCAGGACCAGTAGTGTGGGAGGAGTTTAAATTGCTTTTCTGGAAAGATTTTTCCCAAGGGAGCTCAGGGAAGCCAAGGTAGCGGAGTTTATGAACTTGAGGTAGGGGAACAGAACAGTGGAGGAGTATGCTCTGGAGTTTACTAGGTTGTCCAGATACGCTCCAGAGATGGTGGCCGAGCCAAGGGCTCGCATGCTGAAATTTGTGAATAGGGTGTCAAACCTGGTCGTCAAGGTGTGCAGGACCGTGATGCTGATCAAAGATATCGAACTTTCCAATTTGATTTTTTATGCCCAACAGATCGAGACTAAACAACTAAGGGACATGGAAATGAAGAATAAGCATTCTAGGACTGGCCAGTCAAATCATGGCCACCAGAGGTCAGGCGGTAGTAATCGCCCACAGCAGCAGCAACAACAGCAACAACAGTAGATGGCTCCAACCCCTAGCTTAGCTAATGTTCCTACCATTCGGTCCCACCAGGACCAGAGGGGTGGAGCATCTGGCTCTCAGAGCTACTGTGCTAGGAACAGATATCCAGCTTGCCCCAAGTGTTGCAAGAACCACCTAGGAGAGTGTCGTCAAGGTCGAGAGGGTTGTTTTGGTTGTGGACAACTCGAAATCGGCTTAGGGAGTGCCCGTCAGCAGGACGAGGGAGATCACAATCCACCACCTCAGCAGCTCCAGTAGCCGACCAGCTCAATAGGCTAACACATCAGGTACATAGGGCAGTCAACGCCAAAACCATTTTTATGCATTATTATCTCGTCAGGACCAGGAGAACTCACTAGATATGGTGTCGGGTATGTTACATCTTTTCCATCTAGATGTATATGCCCTGCTTGATCCGGGGGCCACACTATCATTCATGACTCCCTACGTAACATTCTAGTTCGATATCAGTCTGAAAGTATTATCAGAACCCTTCCCAGTCTCCAAACCAGTTGGCAAGTCAGTTAGAGCTAGTCATGTGTATAGAAACTGTCCGATCTCAGTCTGCAATAAAGTCATTCCAGCTGACCTTGTAGAGTTAGACATGGTCGACTTCAACCTCATTCTTGGCTTGGATTGGTTATACTCCGATTATGCCTCAGTTGACTATAGAACTAGGGTCGTCAGGTTTCAGTTCCCTAACGAACCAACTCTAGAATTGTCGGGCAGTAGTTCAGTGCTGAAGGGTAGCTTTATTTCCTACCTTAAGGACAAGAATCTTATTCTAAGGGATGCATTTATTATTTAGTTCGAGTTAAGGATTCGAATTTTGAGACCCCAACTATCCATTCAGTCCCAATTGTCAAAGATTTTCCAGATGTGTTTCCCAGATATCTCCCCGAAGTCCCTCCTGAGCGGGAAATTGACTTCAGTATAGACCTTATTCCAGATACTCAACCCATCTCCATCCCTCCTTACAAAATGGCTCCAGCTAAGCTTAAAGAGTTGAAAGAGAAGCTAAAAGACCTTCTTGATAAAGGTTTCATCAGACCTAGCATCTCTCCTTGGGGTGCTTCAGTTCTATTTGTGTGAAAGAAAGATGGTACCCTCAAAATGTCCATCAATTACCATCAGTTGAACAAGGTCACAGTCAAGAACAGGTATCCCCTACCCAGAATTGATGATCTATTCGACCAACTTCAGGGAGCTAGCTGTTTCACCAAAATAGATCTCAAGTCGGGGTATCATCAACTAAGAGTCAGAGAGTGTGACATACTGAAAACAGCTTCCAGAACTTGGTATGGTCACTATGACTTTCTAGTGATGTCCTTTGGACTCACAAATGCCCCTGCAACCTTTATGGACCTGATGAACAGAGTTTTCAAGAAGTATCTGATATGTTCGTCATTGTGTTTATCAATGACATCCTGGTGCACTCCAGAAATGAGGGAGAGCATGCTAATCACCTGAGAATAGTGCTTCAGACACTCAAAGACCGCCAACTGTTCACTAAGTTTAGTAAGTGCGAATTTTGGTTGATGTCCTTGACTTTCCGGGTCATGTGGTCTCAGGTGAGGGTATTCAAGTTGATCCTCAGAAGATAGCAGCCATGAAAGACTAGCCTAGACCCACCTCTCCATCCGAAATTAGAAGTTTCATGGGTCTAGCAGGTTATTATCGACACTTTGTGGAAGGCTTTTCTTCTATAGCATCTCCGTTTACTAGACTGACTCAGAAGAAGGTGAAATTCCAGTGGTCAAATGCGTGTGAGAAGAGTTTCCAGGAGTTAAAAACTCAACTCACTACTACTCCATTATTGACTCTACCAGAAGGATTGGATGGATTTGTAGTATATTGCGACGCCTCCAGAGTTGGACTCGGTTATGTTTTGATGCAGTGGGGCAGGGTGATAGCGTACGCCTCTAGACAGCTCAAGGTTCATGAGAAGAATAATCCAACGCATGACTTGGAGTGGGCAGTAGTAGTGTTTGCATTGAAAATAAAGAGGCATTATCTATACAGGGCTCACGTTGATGTTTTCACTGATCATAAGAGCCTCCAGTATGTGTTCAGTCAGAAGGACCTAAATCTTTTCTAGAGGAGGTGGTTAGAACTCCTAAAGGATTATGACATGAGTGTGCTATATCACTCGGGAAAAGCCAATGCGGAGGTTGACGCCCTAAGCAGAGTGTCTATGGGAAGCGTGGCTCATATTGAGAAAGACAAAAAGGAGTTGGCGAAGGATGTTTACAAACTAGCCCGGTTAGAGGTGCAGTTGGTTGACTTAGCTGAGGGTGGAGTGGTGATGCAAAGCGGGTCAGATTCCTCTTTGGTTGTTGAGGTTAAATCCAAATAGGATGAAGATCCCATTCTACTTAAACTTAAAGAAGCGGTTCTCAAGAAGGAGGTTGAGGCTTTCTCCAAAGGGAGATGGTGTGCTACGTTACCAGGGGAGATTGTGTGTATCGGATGTCGGGGAGTTGAGACAGCAGATACTGGCTGAAGCACATAGCTCTAGGTACTCCATTCACCCTGGTGCCACCAAAATGTACCGCGACTTGCGGAATACTTACTGGTGGAACGACATGAAGAGAGACATTGCTAAATTCGTAGCTAAGTGCCCAAACTGCCAGCAAGTCAAGGTAGAACACTAGAGACCGGGAGGTATGATCTAGGATATTAGCATACCCACGTGAAAGTGGGAAGAAGTGAATATGGACTTTATTACGGGCCTACCTCAAACTCATCGGCAACATGATTCTATTTGGGTAATAGTAGATCGGATGACTAAGTCAGCACATTTACTCCCAGTTGAAACTACAGATTCAGCTGAGGACTATGCTAAGCTTTACATTCGAGAAGTGGTCAGACTTCATAGGGTGCCATTATCCATTATCTCATACAAAGGTACTCAGTTCACCTCGCATTTCTGGAAGTCATTTCAGAAGGGACTTGGTACCCAGGTCAAGCTCAGAATCGTTTTTCACCCGCAGATAGATGGGCAAGCTGAGCGGACTTTTTAGACCCTAGAAGATATGGTGATAGCATGAGCGATCGATTTCAAGGGCAGTTGGGATGACCAGTTGCCTCTTAACAAGTTTGTGTACAACAACAACAACTACCACTCCACTATTTAGATGGCTTGAGGCATTATATGGTAGGAGGTGCAAATCTCCTATTGGATGATTTGAAGTGGGTGAAGCTGCAATAACGGACCAGACTTGGTCCATGAAGCTGTCACGACCCGAATGGAGGGCCGGATCATAGACACGGGACAAGGGACCCCGAGAAACCTCAAGTCAACCCATGGCATAAGCATACATCTAATCATTTGATAAACGGAAGAAATCATCAATGTAACTCAGCGAAAGTCTAACTCAACATAACATCAGAATAAGCATCCGAAGCTCATACATACATGAGTCTGAAAAGCCTCTAATCTGGACGAGTTGATGGGACAAGACCCCAACTAACTCAACAATACTAAAACTTAAAATACACAAGGAAACTGAAAGTCTAGCCCTCGAAAGATGAGGACTCACCAACCAAGTAGGTTGCTAACTCTGACAACCGATTATGTGCGGGGCTGAGCCTGGGAGCTGGTTCCTGTATCATGAAATAATACAGCATAGAAAGTATGTGATCAGTACGTGAAATGTACCGAGTATGCAAGGTAAGTAAAACCGCTTAAGTAAAGTAAATCATTTAAAACAATTCATATCTTGTCATAAGCTTTCAAGTCTGAGAGTAAGGGCTACATGAATCCATTTTGATATCGTAATTTTTCATAATATGACCATGCATAGCTTTATAACATCATAACTGACTTGAATGACTCAAAGCTGAAATGTGACATTTATAGAAAATCTGCAATGAATCAAACCTTGATTTTAATACATGCATGTTTAAAATAATAACCATGAGTAATGAATATGAAAATCTGAATCATATAGACAATGGGAGACTCTTCACATAACCGACATACCACGATAGAGCTTACGTGGTCCTGACTATCACACTCAAGTGGGCAGAGCCGTCCAAAGCCTTTCCAGGGCTAAGGACGCTACCATGATATCAATATCAAGCTGAAGGCCCATTCGGGCATAGGGAAGCTCACTAGGGAGGTTCCAAGTCATGTAATAGTATCAACCTACATTGGCGTGTAGTTCTGGGGCGTAGGGTGGTCGACCCTTAGCCCACTCAGTGCTAGACTCTTCTCCTAAAAGATGCAATGCTCTACATCGTATATAACAAAGCTCAACATCGTCTATTGACGAAGCTCAACAATGATATCATTCATAAACTCAATATCGTATGAAACGAAGCTCAACATTGTCATTTGACAAAGCTCAATAATGGAATCATGCATAGAACCGACATCGTATGAAAATGAAGCTCAATTATAACATACATCTCAATTATGAATTCATGCATATGAGAAGCTTATTTTGAAACATACCACAAGCTCGAATATAAGTGGGAGCATCTACTCCAAAATCATGTGGTAAGCATACTTTAGAGATACTACATCATCATACTTGATATAAGGGCCTTGCCCAAAACTTTATCATGCTTGAATCTACTCAATTCATTTTAAAAATAATATCATAATCATGGGTAGCTTTAGAAACATGCTTTTTATCATCAAATCTCATCATCATCATACATTCATCATCGTTCTCTTGTTTCATGAACTTCTCATCCATGGGTATTTAATTTCATAATTTAGAAATCACAATTTTGATTAAAATAATTTAAAATCTGCCCAAGCTTCACAAGTCATTAATAGAAACATCATCTTATCATACCCATGTATAGAAATTGAAAAATTATGCAATTGGGTAAAAACCCCATAACTTGATCATAGGAATTTCTCATAATTAGATAGAGATTGGGCATGGGTGAAGAAGGAAGCACCCACTCATAACCCTATATACCTAGAAGGGATTGATTCCACCAAATCTTTGATTGCCCAAGAGGAAATTGGATGGAAACCTTGGATACTAGCCTTGGATCACCTCTTCCACCTCTCAATCTTGAATGCATGGAATGAAGGACTTAGAGTAGGTTTTCCCCTCTTAAAACCCACTAAAGCAAGCCTTAAACAATGTAGTATAGGCCCTAAGGTTTAGAAATTACGAAAAGAACCTTACTGAATTCGTAGGAAAACACTGCCAGGTGGTCCTAACAGACGACCTGATGGATCATCACTGGGGGGAATGACTCATCATATTCCTCGTTGAGTCCACTGCCTGCCTGGATTCCTGGGCTCGTAACGACTGGCCAAACGACTCAATACATGACCCAATGAGTCGTGGTCAACTTCCATCATGTACACTAGTCTGACCTCTTCTATTTTCCTTCTCCTTTACCCAACGGTTGACTTAACGACTCGTGGGGTCTGACCACGAGTCGTTTCCATGCCCGTGGGGACACCTTTTCCTCCAAACTTCCCAACTCTCTCCTGGCCTCCCCACGAGTCACCTGATGACTCATTGGCTATCCTCACGAGTCGTCCAACAACTCTTTTTGTGCCTGCAACACCAGTTTTACATTTTCCTCATTTTGACTCTCGAGTCTGATGGTTCCCGGGGTATAACAATATCTCCCCCTTGGTAACATTCATCCTCGAATGTTAGAAACACAAAGAAAACACATAAACATGCAATCATCATATTCAGATATTGATCATTTAAATAGAAAACCGGCGGAATGACTACCTCCGAAAAGAACTACATAGCTGAACTGAATTCAGACATCACATACATCTATCATATCATAAATCAAACTCGTGCACATGACTTGAACATGGAAATTGATTAGAGAATTAGGGAAAAACTGATACATCAAACTGTAACGGAGCTGGTAGGGAACAGGAGAGGGTATTTAGCTATCATAGCCGTTTCGGCTTCCCACGTAGCTCCCTCAACATGCTGATTTCTCCATAACAGCTTCACCGAAGCTACTTCTTTGTTCCTCAGCCTCCAAACTTAACGATCCAAGATTGCAACTGGAACTTCCTCATAAGCGAGGCTATCTCCCACACCAACACTTTCCACCAGGATAACTAAAGATGGATCACCCAAGCACTTTTTCAAGAGCGATACGTGAAAGACGGGATGAACTGAAGATAACTCTGATGACAAGTCCAACTCATACGCTACCTTACCAACTCTTCTCATAACCCGGTAGGGACCAATATAGAGAGGACTGAGTGTCCCTTTCCTTCCAAACCACATGACTCCCTTCATGGGGGATACCTTCAGAAATACCCAATCGTCCACCTCGAATTCCAACTCTCTCCTCCTCACATCAGCATATGACTTCTGACGACTCTGAGCGTTTTCTAGCTTGTCCCTTATCAAATCAACCTTCACCATAGTTGCATGAACCAAATCAGGTCCTATCACCGCTGCCTCACCAACCTCAAACCATCCAATGGGTGATCTACATCTCCGCCGATAAAGAGCCTAGAATGGTGCCATCTAGATGCTATAGTGGTAACTATTATTATAATCAAACTCGATCAAGGGAAATTGATCATCCCAACTACCTTTGAAATCCATCACAAAAGCTCTCAACATGTCCTCGAGAGTTTGAATTGTCTGCTCCACCTAACCATCCGTTTGCGGATGAAATGCTGTGTTGAGTTTAACCCGAGTCCCAATCCCTTTTTGGAAAGATCGCCAAAATTGAGAGGTAAACTGAGTACCTCGGTTTGAGATAATAGACCAGGGCACTCCATGTAATAGCACCAACTCCTAAATATACAATTTGGCATAATCATCCGCTGAATGTGTGGTTTTGACCGGTAGAAAATGTGCAGCCTTGGTCAACCTACCTATCACCACCCAAATAGAATTGTAGTGTCGGCGTGTATGAGGTAAACCTAGGAAATCCCATGTTGCCATTAGTATTGAATCTCCATTAGAGTATTTCCAGCTTAGTTTAGCAAGAATACTAGAATACTCAATGTCAGCTGATCAGTTTGACTTCAGAAACCCCTAAGGTGTCAGTATCACCTCCCAGTTATAAGAATTAGATTTAGAATCTAGTTTAGAGGTCCACTAGGTGGTCATGAAACGTTAGTCATATAGCCCTGACCAGCCTCAGGACCCCAGTGCAAATTTTAGTTTGTTCTTAGACGGTTACGACACTTCTAGATGAGCATCTCTAATCAGTCTAGAACCCAATTTCAGAATCTGGTCTGATAGAATCTCAAGGTACTTTCAGTTATACATCCATGACTAGTCTTGGACTCCAGTTTTGAGCTATCAACTTAGTATTCAGTTTAGGTTTTCCAGTGGGAGTAGGACTTAAGACTGAGCGGACCGGGGTTCCGACGCACCTAGGTTCCCAAAACTATGTTGCAAGCGTAGGTTTCAGTATTTATTACCCTAATTGGCCCCAGACTTTTGTGATCACCCATTTCATGCCTTTATACCCCGGCAAAGTATATTGGGTCCTACTGCTGGGGTGTATACATCAGACTTCATGTCTAGCTCACGTGGTTACATGTCGGTTAGAGACTCTCCCATTAGTCAGTTCAGTTCAGTTCAATACAGTTCAGCTTAGCTCAGTTTCGTTCAGATCAGATCAAACTCAGATTTAGAATATGTTTTGACCATCAGATAAGGTCTTTCAGACCACCCCAGTTATTTTAGTTATTCAGTTCAGTAGTTTTAGTTGGTCATTGCATGTCTCTCAGTTCAGTATTTCCTATTATTTACTTTTGTGGGTTATGTTCCTCTCATTTACTTAGTACATTTAAAGTACTGACGAATATTTTTATGCTATATCATTTTATGATACAGCTACAGGATCACAGTCCCAACTTCGTTAGCCATTTACTCCTCGAAGACCTCAGCTTGTGAATTGGTGAGTCCTCATCCACCAAGGATGAAGATTTATTATCTGAGTTATGATTTCATTTCTTTTAGTTGATTTAATGCTAGTTGGGGGTTTGTCCCAGTAGTTCATCAGACCTATTGGCTTTCAGACTTAAACTTAGTTTTCAGACTCTATTGTTTTCACATAGCCTTGTAGTTTGTTCTACTATTTTCAGTATTATAATTCAGCATATTTCTATCAAATATTTATATTCTTGCTACAAAATTCTGCTGTATGTATTTTTGTTACTCAGAGTATCAGTGTATGAGAGTCTAGGGGTTGATTTGGGGTCACTTGTGGCTTCAAGTACTGTGTTTCATCTAGGGTCTAAACTCGGGGCATGACAATTCAGCTCTAAATGGATGACAGGTCAATCAAAACATTGTTAGGAGTAGTTAAGAACGTATTGGTGAAGGTCAAAAAGTTTGTGCTCCTCGATGATTTTATGGTATTGGATTGTGATGTCGACATTGACATACCAATTATTCTAGGGAGACCTTTTCTTTCTACCGGGAGGGCACTTATGAATTTAGAGAAACATGAGATTATGATCCGAGACA
This sequence comes from Datura wrightii, assembly GCA_035772735.1. Classification (NCBI taxonomy): domain Eukaryota; kingdom Viridiplantae; phylum Streptophyta; class Magnoliopsida; order Solanales; family Solanaceae; genus Datura; species Datura wrightii. Next base: position 128,329,005 of record JASDFA010000010.1, read on the forward strand.
AAGATGAGAAGATAACCTTCAAAGTAGGAAAATACCACTTATTTCAAATAGATGCCGGGAATATTTATGCCCTTGGCATATGGAGGACGAGATTGGTAAAGCTGGTCATGAACACAAGGAATCACCCAAAAAGAGGAAGGCTAAATGCAAATGGGTGAAGTAGTATCTCTGTGACTGCAAAGGAAGAAAATGGGTGAGAAAGTCCCATCCTAAGGATGACTCACCTTTGTGCTGATTTAGGTATCATGTATTGTACCGCAATGTCAGATTAGGTGTTTCTTAGGAAGCAACCCAAGGAATGCTACACCATGTGTAGCATCCACGTTTTACTGCAATGTTAATCAAGCGCTTCTTGGGAGGAAACCCAAGTGTTTTTGGACTAATGTGTGTTGATGTATGCAGGTTTGCTCTTAGGATGGTGAAAAAAATTGAATAAGGTAGAAAAGGGAATCTTTAGCCTCCTAAGAACGATTGAAAAGATGGACCACATCTTTAAAATGTAGACTATCAATCACCCTATCCCATGGAGGCCAGGTATGGTAACCCTCTAGATTCGTAGTTTAAATTGACGGTCCGATAGGCGAATTCCAATTTGAAATAACGGTCCCTCTTGTGGATCTTCTTTTATGTTTGACGAAGAAGAGATAAATTGGGTCATTTGGGGTCCTAGGTTGTTCAATGAAGCGGGTCATTTTTTTAATAAAAATTAATGCCCTTTGGAGTTGTGACCCGACCAGTTGCATAATTGATTTTGTTGGTTTTAATGGGAATTTAACCAATACACCCTCATTCCATTGTCTTCTTCCCTTTGTTTCTCACTGTGAACCTCCATTGATAAGCTTCAAAATTCTCCAAACTTGCATCTCATATCCTCTACATGCGCACACACTATCTTCCATCATTCTAGCATTGAGTTCTCGAGCACCTAGGGCTATATTGCATCATGAAAAAGTATCCCCACTGTACACACACACTGCACTCTCATCCTCTAAAACCCTATGTGTGATGCTCGATTATGTCACGCCCCGCCTTGGGAGGCATGACTGGCACCTCGTTCCCTACTAAGACCAGACTGCTGGACTACTGAGCCTAGGCACTTCTGGTGCCAGGCTGGCTCTAACTCTGGATTCATGGAACCAACGGGCTATATAACGACTGTAAATACAACCTCCGGCAGACTAGGCCGATAGCCACCTGTAAGGAAGAAACAGCTAACCAGAACAACAGTAGTATAAAGGAACCTATGTGGGCCGACAAGGCCACCATGCTGTCTAGTTACTTCTGAATCAAGAAAACTGGTGCTAAACTACTTTGTGGCCGACAAGGTCACCACTACCAACTGAATAAGGCCCACACGACCATCATAAATAAGCTGAAACATACACACGGCCTCACACGACCGGTACAGCTAACCACAGGGAATATATAATCTGCAAATGTCTAAGAATACTGATAAGATGGTCGGGACAGGGCCCCGACCTACCCATACTATATAACAAACGAAGAGAAATAAACCTCTAGCTACCTAGCTCTGGATGACAGGAGCTGATGACTCTGTGGGCTGGCTAGAATCACGAGGAATCGACTCCTCGTCTATGAGTACCTGCAGGCAAGTAATGCAGTGCCCCCAAACAGGCGTTAGTACCACTGGTACCGAGTATGCAAAGCAAACTAAACATAACTAAAAATAAACAGTAAACTAGTAGTTACTGAAATGACAAAGGATAGCTAAAACTATCTGGAATAGCAGAATCTATACCTAGCTTAACTGTACTGGAAAGAAGACAAGAATCATTCCTGTCGCTGTTGTTCGGTTGGCTGTGCTTTGGGTATAAAGCTACATGCAAGTGCACGTGGTCGAACAAGTAGTAAAGTGTCTTAACTAAGCCAAGTATCGATCCCACAGGGACTGGGATGAAGTGCAATCTGCTCAAGTATACTATATTTTAATTCTAAAAATGCAGACAACAGCGTAACCAAAAGTTTGATATTTTGATTTATAATTTATATACTAAATCTAAAACAACTATCTAATGTGAATCTGAACTATGAATGAGAGCATGCTGAGGTTAAACGAACATGTAATGAAATTAATTATCGACATAATTTGGTTAGTCTTTTCCTCCGGTTGCTAGCCAAGAACTATTGCCAAGAGATTAAAACTCTCGTATTTAACCCCACTTAAGAATCATGAACCATCCACCTACATTTCTGTGATTAAATGCAATTCATGTTCTAGCCATACAAACCCGGTTCCTAAATTGACTAATACGACTTTCAGGTATATTTCTATCCTGAAAGTAAATCAATTCTCAATTTTCCCAAACTAAGAAAAAATCATATCCTATTAATTCACAACTTTCCAATTTCTTGCTCTCTCGAGTGAAACCGGACTTTTTAGATGTACATTAACGTAGGCCACACATTAATGCAGAAAGAACAAGAATTAATAGAACAACCATGGAAGAAAAGATGAAAAACCAAAGAATCAATGATCACATTTCATTACAAGTGTTTATAACCTCAGCAAGAAGATGAATTAGCCACTCATTTGTGGATTAAACATCGTTAAATGAGTGTTAAACATACAAACAATTGAATACAAGGAGAAGGAAAGAGAGAAAAACCCTGATAATTTCGTTCCCTCAACTGCCTGTAACCCACGTTCTTGCTCCACCAAGTCAGAATATTGAAAAATGAACCTAAGTGTTCTATTTATACTAGAGGGAATTTTTCTCAGAATAACAAGCAACGTGTCACGGAGTGCATCGCGGAGCACTGCCTCCGTGACACGCTACCGACGCGGACCTTTACTGGAACTGGGGGTCCAGGAAATAAGGCCCAACGTGGCACGACGTGCAACGTGGAGCCAGGCCACCGTGCCATGGACCTATCGCGTACCCTCTCTGGAAATTGGGCGAAAATTCCCTATCTAGGCAGAAGGCCTCCGCGATGGCAGCGTGACACGACTCCATCGCGGAGCCCCTTTATTTTCTGCTTTCCAATGCCTTGTCCCTTGCTCGCATCCGAGTCCAACCCCGATATCTTCCAACATGCATTTAAGCTTCCCAAAATTACATTTTACCTGCAAAACAATGCTAATCATGTTGGTTAGTATAAATTCACATTTTATTACCAATTACATGAGAATGTATACATATTGATAGATAAACAAGGCTAAAATTCCACATTTGAGTATCACTTGGGCATATAAATTTGCCCAAGATCACTTACCCCACACTTAAATCCTTGTTCATCCTCGAACAACAATCCTACACCTCATGCAATTTACATCCCAACCTCACTACTTTGGTTCGACAATTTAGACTACAGTCATACCGATTATTCAATACAGCAAATCATCAAGAAAACATGCATGGTCCTATCAATGCAATGACCTTCAATACATCAAGACCTCCTAGACTTAAGAATCAACTCTCGATATTGGCAAACTCATGTAAATCAGCTGATCAAGATATCCGACACGAAAATTAATCTCTCGTCAAGCATGTGCCCTCACAACACAAGAGAGTCTTCCCCTTTTTGCTCATATGAACTCACAAAATTTCAAGCAGGGACATGTAAACACAATTTCACTCTCACTCCCAAAAGAATTCTCATGCATCATGTCATGACCCATAAGCTTGCCCTTAGTGTATTACTCCACTAATATAAAGAAGTGCGATGTATGATCACGTAGGACTTTAACGGGTTGTAATGGAAGCTACGGAACTAGTAAATATTGGGCTAACCAATAATAGCCACTAGCATCCTTAAGCGCCTTTTCAACACATCCCATCAACTCATGGACATTGTTTCTTTTTTTTTCTTCCTCCCATTCTTGAAGTATTTCTTTAGTTTGGCCCATCTTATTAAGCACAGTTGACACAACAACAAAGATTATTCATGCACCTTCATTATAGTTTATCTATAACAAGTGCACCTTCAACCTTTCCTTTTCTTCCATCACTCGGCTTTTCTTTTCTTTTCACCATTCTCACTCTTTTGACACTTTGGGAAAATGATTTTCTCTTCTTAAGCGCTTAAGAGTTTTGTATAGACTTTACGGCTAATGCAAAAAAGCTGAAGCTCGATTTAGACTTTTTGACAAAAGAAAAAAATAATAGGCTAAAGGCTCAACATGCTGACTAGGGTATACAATCAAGGTGGGTACGACAATGAAAAATAGAAACTTTCGGTTAAAACAAAGAAATGCCTACATCCTCTCCTACAATACACCTCCTTTATTTCGTTTTGTACACACACCAGGCAAGTTCTAGACACTTCACAATAGCATGGAATAACAAAACCTCACTTCACACTTATTGCACATGCTCAATTCAAGATGTATTCACAGATTCTTCAATCAGCTAATTACAGGAATTCAAACATTAAGCCTCAATCACACTGAATCGAACTCTATGGCCTAGGTATCTCAATATATTTACAAAGTTGCATGCTTTCATACGAATCACCTTTGCATTTTAAATATCATGTACAACGCGCAACCAGAATTCCGCAACCATAAAGTAACTACAGGTTTTGGGATGCAACCCCCAAAAGAAAACAACTGAAAAATAATTGAAAAACTTACTCCTAACGACTACATTTCCCTTAAGACGGTCTTCATCCATCCATCATAGGGAATGGTCACTAACTATGACTTCGGTTCAATGGGACCATTCTCGGTAAAAGAACCAAAAACTAACGCCGAGAAACCCAAGAATTTAAAAAAAATTAAAAAATATCGATCATTTTGATTAACAAAAATATGTACAAAATCAGCTAGCAACATTCAGCAACACACATCAATTTCACATAAATTTACAATACAGAACAACAACTTAACAATTCACAAATCACAGGGACAACAAAATTTCACAGGCACGACAATAGATTAGGACATACATACATAACAACACAGCCCAACACCTAACTACTCCCACCCCACACTTAGCTCGAACACTGTCCCCAGTGTTCACAAAAATTAAAATAGCACAAAAATCGGGTGGTGGAACTCCTTGATCAATCGAAGTACTCCACTTCTTCATCAGGTGCTGCTGCTTCATCTCCCATGTCTGAATCACCCCCGTCGTCATCATCAGACTCCACATCGGAGTCCTCCCAACGTGTCTCCTCGTCTGTGGGAACATCATCATCCGTGGGCTCTACAAATGCTGGCCCCACTCGGCATAGAGCCCTGGCATTCTCGCCGAAAGGGTAGTCTAGCTCAAGCTGCCATAGCTCCTCCTCTGTCGCCGGCCTCCAACCTATCCTCAGCTGGAGCATCTGTATCCCGTACATGCGAGCCATATACTGATCATCACAAGCATGTCGCTCGCCAAGTGTAAGCACTACCCCGTGGGTGGTGTCGGGTGCCTTAGTTTTAGTGACATCTAAGGCCCGCCGCTCCATCTGCGGGATATAGTCAAGGGCCTCTTCCTCAACATCTAGGCCCCTCAGGAAGGTGGTGAGTATCCCACCAAATCCATATCTATGCCCCTGATGCAATCGGGCTCTCTTCATGGCGGAGATAATCACCGCCCCCACATTGATCTCCAGCCCTTTCATCAGGGCGTACACCAGGCATACACGATCCCGGGTTACATCTGTCATATGTACCCCCAGGATTAGGCAGGAACAGACGATCTTTAACCATATTCTGGCTTCCCTGTTCATCTGTGAATAGGGCAAAGTCTGATGGTAGCTCCGCTCTTTGTGTCTGCTCCATCTAGCTGTCGATCGGGTCCCACACAGTGTGCGTCTGATGTCCGCATACGGTGGAGTGATGTTCAGCTGTCGAAGTATGTGGGCGTCTGTGTCCCGCGCCCCTATGATAGTATTGAGGTGGTGGGGCTCAAATGTGACTATTTGCCCTCTGATTTTTATGGTGTGACTTCTTAGGGTCGGGTTCCAATTGGCATAGAATTCCCGAATCAGGTGCAAGTTGCATTCCTTGGGCTCTTCAAAGATGAAGTTGAGCCCAGCTGCCTCGATCCGGTGGATAATTCTAGGGAACTCCTGTGCCAATGGTTCCCATGCGATATGTTCCTCGGGGAAGTATTTGTTTTCTTTGTGCTTTGTGTACCACTTCTTCCCTTCATCTATCACCCATCTGGTTCTGTATTGGCGGCGTTGGCCGCGTGGAACCGCTGGTGCTGTTGGGACTGCTGTGCCCTGTCTGATTCGATTTCTACCGGCGCCAGATGTTGATGCGCCTTTCCCTTTTCTTGCCTGCTTGCCATTTTCCTGTCAACCCAAGTAGACAAGATCAATATTAAGCCAATGAATATTAACTTGGACTAAGGTCGGGTTAAGCTAGGCTACCCCACACTTAGTCCTTAGCTACAGTTACACATACCGGCAAGATCATCTTTATTTACACACAATAACAACCAACTATACAAACATGCTTAGTGCATATGAAGAAGTCGATGGTATATATACTATGTACTACTCAGACTTCGTACAGCTAACCACAATCATTACCATCGACAACCTTTTAATCCATTGCACTTAGCAAGAAAAAAAACAAACAAAGAAATGAAAATAACAAGAATTTATCTACACGAACCTATACAACCAACCCAATTCTTGCAAAATTTCAATATTCCCCTAACTCGAGAATCCGTCGGTCTATTAACATGATAACAACTAGCACATCGAGTCATCTCACTCAACATGTACATCCCGGCATGAATTTCACAAGTTCACTACATTTTTCCACTTCAAATTAAAAAACAAGCCCTAGAAATGATGATATCAAGAAAATTCGATTAAATTATGTAATTAACGAGTTCAAGCAATCATAATGATATTCTGAACATTCATCAACAACAATTCAATTGAATTCATGATTAATTTCTACTTAGGGCAAACTTAGCTAACCTCACATGCTCAATATCGAAGAAAATCGACAAGAAATGAGATGAAATCGAAGAACATAGCTTGAAGTTGAAGAATTGAAGAAAACTCAATGATTTTCTTGGCATATTCCGTGTCACGTTGAAGAGGGATGGGTTTTAGGGAGTTTGGTCGTGGAGTGAGTGAAAAATAAGGGAAAGTGAGGGGTTTTCGGGGTTTTAAAGTTGGAAAATCGCGCGGGTCACCCGGCGACTCGGTGTGACCCGTCGCGATATACACGGCAACGTGTCACGGAGTGCATCGCGGTGCACTGCCTCCGTGACACGGAGCTATCGCGAGGGTACTCTGGAATTTTTTCAAATTTCGGATTTATACCTCAACGTGTCATGGAGGGTAACGCGGAGGTCCTCCTCCGTGACACGGAGCTATCGCCCTAGCTCACTGTTTTGCCATTTTTTTATTAATTTTCATACCTCGAATTTTCCTTTGCGATTCCGTGCATATTTTCCTCCGTTTGACCTGAAATTCATCTCACTACACGAAATTGGTTAGAATTATAGGTTTCACTCTAAATAAAAATAAAAACAAAAACACAAACTAAAAAATTTTTTTGTTGTCAATCAAGAAAAAGAAAAAGAAAAATCTTGTTACACTTTACAAAGAGAAAAAAAATTTTCACGGGTTGCCTCCCGTGCAGCGCCTGGTTTACCGTCGCGGCTCGACGTCGTTAAGCTCAGATGTCCTCTAGGGTGATGGATGATTTCTCTCGATCACCGTCCTCCCCCCAGTAGTGCTTACACCATTCCGGTGGTTTTTGATCACGGGCAAAAATAGCATGCCCGAGATACGCTTTATGACTTAAATTAGTCTTGTTTATCTAAGTTATTGTATACATTTTCATGTAATTTTATATGAAGTGAAGATATGTGCTAACCAACATGATTAGCCTTTGTTTTGTAGGTTTTGATGACTTTTGAGTAACTAATCCATGAGTTGGTGAAGTAGAGGCTTGGAAACGGAATTAACACGCGAACGTCGGCAAAAAGGGGGCACAAAACAGCCCACCGGCACGTCGGCAACGTGCCACGGCAGGCAGGCTGATCACAACAGCCCACCTGCACGTTGGTAATGTGCCATGGCAGGTTGGCTGTGCGACCAAGAGGTGCCAACGCGCTGCCCAAGTAGCGTGACACGCTGCCAATGCGGCAGGGTGCTGCCGGGACCAAGTTCGGGTGATTTCCAGAGAGCTTCCGCGTTCGTAGCGTGTCACGGAGGCAGTGCTCCGCGATGCACTCCGTGACACGTTGCTTGTTATTCCGGGAAAAAGTCCCACTACTATAAATAGCACACTTAGGTTCATTTTTCATAATTCTGACTTGGTGGAGCAAGGACGTGGGTTACAGGCAGTTGAGGGACGAAAATATCAGGGTTTTTTCTCTCTTTCTTTCTTCTTTAATTCAATTGCTTGTATGATTAACACTCATTTTAAGATGTTTAATCCACAAATGAGTGGCTAATTCCTCTCCTTGCTGAGGTTATAGACAATTGTGATGAAATTTGATCATTGATTCTTTGGTTTTTCATCTTTTCTTCCATGTTGTTCTATTAATTCTTGTTCTTACTGAATTAATGTGTGGCCTACGTTAATGTACATCTAAAAAGTCCGGTTTCACTCGAGAGAGCAAGAAATTGGAAAGTTGTGAATTAATAGGATATGTTCTTTACTTGGTTTGGGAAAATTGAGTCTTGATTTGCTTTCAGGATAGAAATATACCTGAAAGTCGTATTAGTCAATTTAGGAACCGGAATTGTATGGCTAGAACATGAATTGCATTTGATCAGAAATGTAGACGGATGGTTCATGATTCTTAAGTGAGGTTAAATACGAGAGTTTTAATATCTAGGCAAATATTCTTGGCTAGCAACTGGAGGAAAAGATTAACCAAAGTATGATGACAATTAATTTCATTACATGTTCGTTTAACCTCAGCATGCACTCATTCATAGTTCAGATTCAAAGTAGATAATTGTTTTAGCTTTAGTATAAAAATATATAAAACAAACTATCAAACCTTTGGTTATCCTGTTGTCTGCATTTTTAGAAGTAAAATATAGTACACTTGAGCAAATTGCACTTCATCCAAGTCTCTGTGGGATCGATACTTTGCTTACTAAAACCACTTACTACTTGTTCGACCACGTGCACTTGCGTGTCGTTTTATACCCCACAAATCACGCGAACAAGTTTTTGCGCCGTTGCCGGGGACTTGGTGATTGGTGAATTTGTTTTAAGTGTTAATTTACTATATTTTTTTTTCTTAAGTGCTGACAACTTGGTCTTAGTATTTGTTTTAATTCTTTTTCATTTTTTTTTATTTTTCGGATACCCTTATTGAAATGACATCGTGGAATACAAATGGTTTAAATGGTGGATACTCATATTTTGGTGAATCTTGTCTGAATTGCGGAGGACACCACTCATGGCAACACTGTAACACGTGCAATATATGTGGTGGTCGAGATGGCCATTGGGATGGCTGTCCGAATGCATATTCTCCCCCCCAAGCCCCTACTATGATCCTTCTGTTGTTTTTTCTGAATATAGGCATGCTGAAAATGAGGACTTGGGACGCCAAGCTCGAATAGAAGACATGCTGAAACAACTCCTGGAGCAATCAGAAGAAATGAAGGAGGTGATGGCAGTATTGAGAATTCAGCAAGAAGAGAATGCAGAGGCTCTAGAAAGGATGAGCGTCAAATTCACGGAGATGATTGCTGAGGATGAAGCTTGTGATAAATTGCAGGTGACAGTTTTAGCCGATATTCAAGAGGAACTACAAGAGGAAGACAAGGGTGAATTTTTGGATGAAGCCCAACAAGTAGAATCTCTTGAGTGTCCCTGTGATGGCCTCACACTTATGGAAAATTCATTCGTGGAAGAAGAGATAGAGTATCCCCCATTTGACATTAATGGAGAGATAGATGTCGATGCTGAGAAGGTGTTTACAAGTAAGGAGGTCAAGCACAAGGCAGTTTCAGAGTTGAGGTTTATTGGACCACACTCGAAGCATTTTTCGACATTAAGTTTGGTTGAAAACATAGAAATAGAGCCTTCCAAGCTTATAGAGAAATGTCTAGAGGAGGACCTAGCCCCGTATATTTTGAAATTTGCTAACTCGGAGAGACAAAATGACTTCGCTTACTTAAGGGCCAATAAGTTCAAAAGGAAACATCTACTGCTTGGTCCTTACAATTTTTCATCACCACCCCTGGAGCATAAGAGGAAATTCGAGAAGAAATTAGGGGTGAGATTCATATCCTCAAGGTGGAGGAAAAAGTGGTGAAACTTGGTACGTCGTGCCGCGACGTAAAATTAGGCGCTGCTTGGGAGGCAACCCAAGGGTACCATGCGTACCATTTTAATTTCTTGCATTTAAGTTGATTTTATTTATTTTTCATCTTGTGTTGTTTTGGTGGAAAGTTAAGCACAGATGGAGGGGAAGTCTGAGTACCCGTGGAGGAGGAAGCTAACAAGCATGGAAGAGAAAAAGTGTGGGGTCGAACACCCACTTGTGCAAAGTTGAAGAAAGGCATGTTGTTAGCTAGGCCTAAAGGCCTCAGGGAGTATTTCTCACCCTTTTTAGATTTTAATTTGATGCTATGAGGACATAGCATGATTTAAGCGTGGGGTGAGGGAAATTTCAAATTTTTGTGCTTAACGATTTTTGGTGAATGTAATGCTTGTGAGAAAATTGAAATTTTTTTTTAGTGTGTTAAGCATGAATTCATCACCCGTTGATTTTTCTTATCGGTTCTTTTCCGACGGGGGGTCTTTGAACCGAAGAATAAAAATTTTCTTTTTCTTTCTTTCCTTGGTCTGTATATAATGTTTTTTTAGTCATAGTTAGGGACTGTTTCCGACAATGGATAGATGACGACCGCCTTGAGGAAAAATTAGTCGATAGGTTTTGGGTTGTTGAAACCATAACTAATTGGTGCTTGATGTTATTGTTATGTGCTATACATGGTTGTAAGAGGCAAGTATGTTCAGTGTGAAGCATGCAAGTGTATAACTTTGTTTGAGACACTTAGGCTCTTGAATTTGACTCAATATGATGGAAGCTTAATTCTGAATTCTTGTGATTAGCTGAGTAAGAGTCTACTGATGGTGTCTTGATTTGAGCATGTGCCATGAGTGTAAGGTTTTTGAGTATTCTGTGCTATTATGAAATGTCTAGAACTTGCCTGGTGTGTATATAAAACGAAATGAAGGATGTGAATTGTAGGAGATGATTTAGGCATTTCTTTGAATGAACCAAACTTTTATCCCTCATTGTACCTACCTTGAAAAATTAATCCTAGTTAACCCCATTGAGCTTTGAGCCTATTCTTTGACAGCTGCAACATAAGCTTAATCCTTTTTCTTTCATTAGCCTTGAAGTTAAACCAAAACTCCTAAGCGCTTAAAGGAAAAATCCGAAGGAGTAAAGGAGTGAGAAGAATGAAAAGAAAGGAAAAGTGGCAAGTTGAAGAAGTGAGAAAAGGACAAAGGTGCACTCGTGTGAAAATGGTTGATTATTAGTAAGGAGCAAGAAAACAAATTAATGAAAAATTAATTATAAAACTCCTTACTAATAAGCTAAAAGTGCCTAAAGAAAGGGGGAACATAAGAGGAAAAAGAAAGATGAAAAGAGAAAAAGGTGAAGTGAGGGAAGGGAAGTTTGTAATAAAGGTGTGATGTACTAAAAGCGCTTAGGAAAGATAGTCACTATTACTGGCAATAATAGTACTTACCCGCATCTGAGTTACATTACAACCTAAAAAGTCCTACTTGATCTTACATTCACACATCCTTAAATTAGTGGAATAAAACACTAAGGGCAAGCTTATGGGTCATTACATGATGCATGTGAATTCTTTGTGAGAGTGAGTGTAATTCTATGCATGTACCCACACATGTTGTGATATAAAAATTGTTTTTGTGTGTGAAATTGGGTAACTCTCTTTCCGTGAGGGGCACTTGTTGAATGAAGGATATAATTCATGTGGGATTTCTTAATCAGTTGATTTGCATGAGTTTGCTAAGATTGAGAGTCGATTCTTGAGGTTAAGAAGTCTTAGCATAGTTGTACTTCATTTCAATGATCAAATCATGCATGCTCTATTTGTAGCTTGTTATCTTACGTAATCATTATAGCCGTAACTTGAATTATCTTGCTAAATTAGTTATGTGGGAGTCTCCATATGCATGATATGTAAAAGGATGTTCGAGGACGAACAAGGCTTTAAGTGTGGGGTTGTGATCACGGGCAAAAATAGCATGCCCGAGATACGCTTTATGACTTAAATTAGTCTTGTTTATCTAAGTTATTGTATACATTTTCATGTAATTTTATATGAAGTGAAGATATGTGCTAACCAAAATGATTAGCCTTTGTTTTGTAGGTTTTGATGACTTTTGAGTAACAAATCCATGAGTTGGTGAAGTAGAGGCTTGGAAATGGAATTAACACGCGAACGTCGGCAAAGAGGAGGCACAAAACAGCCCACCGGCGCGTCGGCAACGTGCCACGGCAGGCAGGCTGATCACAACAGCCCACCTGCACGTTGGCAATGTGCCACGGCAGGTTGGCTGCGCGACCAAAAGGTGCCAACGCGCTGCCCAAGCAGCGTGACAAGCTGCCAACGCGGCAGGGTGCTGCCGGGGCCAAGTTCGGGTGATTTCCAGAGAGCTTCCGCGTCCGTAGCGTGTCACGGAGGCAGTGCTCCGCGATGCACTCCATGACACATTGCTTGTTATTCTAGGAAAAAGTCCCACTACTATAAATAGCACACTTAGGTTCATTTTCATAATTCTGACTTGGTGGAGAAAGGACGTGGGTTACAGGCAGTTGAGGGACGAAAATATCAGGGTTTTTTCTCTCTTTCTTTCTTCTTTAATTCAATTGCTTGTATGATTAACACTCATTTTAAGATGTTTAATCCACAAATGAGTGGCTAATTCCTCTCCTTGTTGAGGTTATGGACAATTGTGATGAAATTTGATCATTGATTCTTTGGTTTTTCATCTTTTCTTCCATGTTGTTCTATTAATTCTTGTTCTTACTGCATTAATGTGTGGCCTACGTTAATGTACATCTAAAAAGTCCGGTTTAACTCGAGAGAGCAAGAAATTGAAAAGTTGTGAATTAATAGGATATGTTCTTTACTTGGTTTGGGAAAATTGAATCTTGATTTGCTTTCAGGATAGAAATATACCTGAAAGTCGTATTAGTCAATTTAGGAACCGGAATTGTATGGCTAGAACATGAATTGCATTTGATCACAAAAATGTAGATGGATGGTTCATGATTCTTAAGTGAGGTTAAATACGAGAGTTTTAATCTCTAGGCAAATGTTCTTGGCTAGCAACTGGAGGAAAAGATTAACAAAGTATGATGACAATTAATTTCATTACATGTTCGTTTAACCTCAGCATGCTCTCATTCATAGTTCAGATTCAAAGTAGATAATTGTTTTAGCTTTAGTATAAAAAATTATAAAACAAACTATCAAACCTTTGGTTACCCTGTTGTCTGCATTTTTAGAAGTAAAATATAGTACACTTGAGCAAATTGCACTTCATCCAAGTCTCTGTGGGATCGATACTTGGCTTACTAAATCTACTTACTACTTGTTCGACCACGTGCACTTGCGTGTCGTTTTATACCCCACAAATCACGTGAACAGTTTTCCCAATAACTCTCTTGAGTCTTTCCTCTGCTCATCATCGCCTTGATCAATCACATTGACCACCGAGAGTTCTTCGTGCACCATCGGGAGTTTGGGTGCCTTGTACACCTCGAACACCTCCACCTTGTCGTGTGCTGGCATTGTTAGCCACCCCGCAGCTACGTCAATCAGTGCTTTCCCGGTTGCCAGGAAGGGACGTCCCAAAATAAATGGGACTTCCACATCTGGGTCAAAATCCAGCACGACAAAATCTATCGGGAAAATCAGGGAGCCAACTTGCACCAGAACGTCCTCCACAATGCCATCAGGTCTGGCTAAGGACCGATCCGCCAATTGCAAGATCACTGTTGTGGGTCTAGGACTCCCTAGACCTAGCTTTTTGAATACTGATGACGGCATCAAATTTAAGCTCGCTCCCAAATCACACAATCCATGAGCTCGGATACTCTGCCCAATAGTAATCTGTATAGTAAAGCTCCCAGGATCTTTGAGCTTTGTGGGCAGTCGGTTTTGAATCTGGGAAGTGCACTCCTCCGTTAGAGCCACCGTAGCATACTCAGTCAACCGACTTTTGTTTGCCACAATGTCCTTTATATACTTGGCATATTTCGGCACTCCCTGCAAAACATCAACAAGAGGTAAGTTAATATGTACCTATTTCAGCACCTCCATAAATTTCTTAAAACACGCCTCCTCCTTGTGTTTCTTTAATCATTGAGGGAACGGGGGTGGTGGTCTTTCTGATTCAGCTTCCTTAGTCTTCCCCCTCTCAGTACTTTGCTCCCTCTCGACTTCTGCTGCTCCCGATTGTTGAGGTGGTCTTTCTGGTTCCACCTCTTTCAGCTGCACACCACTCCTTGTGGTCACTGCATTCACCTGCTTGGGATTGGGATCTGTATCGCTCGGAAGTCCTCCTCAAGGCCTAGTGTTTTGGGCACCAGCAAATTGCCCAAATTGATATTCAAGTGCCTTGGTAGCTAACTGGTTGTTTTTCACTTCGGCTGCCAATTTCACATAGTCAGCCTGTAGTTGAGCTTGGTTAGCTATCATGGTCTTGAACATCTCCTCAATGCTGGGTGATGGTGGTGGAGGAGGTGCATTGTTGTTTCTGAATTGTGCTTGATAATTCTGCTGCCTTCCTTGGTTCCTTTGCAGACCCTGACCCGAACTTTGCCCCTGATGGTTGTTGCTACCCCAGGAGATATTCGGGTGATTCCTCCAATTGGAATTGTAGCTATTACCATACTGTTGGTGGTTGTTCCTTTGCACATTTCCCACAAAGTTTACCAAGTCAGGATTTGCTCCACAACACTCAGCTGAGTGCTCACTACTTCCACACACTTCACACCACATCTGCTGCACTGCATCAACTGGGGCTTGGGGCTGGTTCATTGTCATGTTGCTGAAGTGGGTGTTAAGTTGATTTTGTAATGCAGCTATCTGTGCCGCAATAGCTGTAAACCCATCCACTTCTAGCACTCCTGCTGCTTTCCTTGTCCCGCCTCTTGACAAATCAGCATTCCATTCCGGATTGCCCTGCGAAATATGGTTCAACAAGGTATACAGCTCCTCATAAGTTTTCTCCAGCGCTTGTCCTCCAGTTGCTGAGTCTAGCAATATTTTTGTATGGGGTTCCAAACCCTCTATAAAAGTATGCACCAGCACATCATTGGATTGATGATGATGAGGACAATCCCGCAACATGGACTTGAATCTCTCCCAAGCCTGATATAAATTCTCTCCCTCCCTCTGTTTGAAACTTTGAATTTGACTTCTAAGTCTTGCTGTTTTACCGGAGGGAAAAAATCATATCAAGAATTTCCTCGCAAGATCATCCCATGTACAAATAGAATTCGGTGGCTCAGCTTTCAACCACCTCTTGGCTTCTCCCAATAGTGAAAATGGGAACAATGTAAGCCGGACATAATCTGATGACACTCCAGCGGGGATGTAAGTGTCACTTATCTCCAAAAAATTTTGGAGATGCTTCTGTGGATCATCATAAGGGAGACCTATAAACTGCCCGCTAGTGTGCAACAATTGCACCATATTCTGGTTAAGTTCGAACCTCCCTCCTGGCTCAGGTTTGCGGATGCTAGATGTGACATTATTAGCATGTGGGATTGCCACCTCGCGAACCGGCCGAGCTGCTACTTCTTCGGGCACTAACATTGCCCGTACTACCGGTGGATTCTGTTGTTTCTCCATGATCGTCTGTCTGAGCAACTGCAGCTTTCTTTCTAGAGCTTCTCTCCGCTGTCGATGATATAATCTTTCTAGCTCCAAATTCGAATCCACCAGCTCCTTGTCTCTTGCCAGTGTTTAACAGAGATTAAATCTGCAAAATACAGGCTAAGACCAAGTTGTCAACACTAAGAAAATAAAAATATAGTAAATTAACACTTAAAATAAATTCACCAATTACCAGTCCCCGGCAACGGCGCCAAAAACTTGTTCGGTTGGTTGTGCTTTGGGTATAAAGCTACACGCAAGTGCACGTGGTCGAACAAGTAGTAAAGTGGCTTAAGTAACCCAAGTATCGATCCCACAGGGACTGGGATGAAGTGCAATCTGCTCAAGTGTACTATATTTTAATTCTAAAAATGCAGAAAACAGCGTAACCAAAAGTTTGATATTTTGATTTATAATTTTTATACTAAATCTAAAACAACTATCTAATGTGAATCTAAACTATGAATGAGAGCATGCTGAGGTTAAACGAACATGTAATGAAATTAATTATCGACATAATTTGGTTAGTCTTTTCCTCCGGTTGCTAGCCAAGAACTATTGCCAAGAGATTAAAACTCTCGTATTTAACCCCACTTAAGAATCATGAACCATCCACCTACATTTCTGTGATTAAATGCAATTCATGTTCTAGCCATATAAACCCGGTTCCTAAATTGACTAATACGACTTTCAGGTATATTTCTATCCTGAAAGTAAATCAATTCTCAATTTTCCCAAACTAAGAAAAGATCATATCCTATTAATTCACAACTTTCCAATTTCTTGCTCTCTCGAGTGAAACCGGACTTTTTAGATGTACATTAACGTAGGCCACACATTAATGCAGTAAGAACAAGAATTAATAGAACAACCATGGAAGAAAAGATGAAAAACCAAAGAATCAATGATCACATTTCATTACAAGTGTTCATAACCTCAGCAAGAAGATAAATTAGCCACTCATTTGTGGATTAAACATCGTTAAATGAGTGTTAAACATACAAGCAATTGAATACAAGGAGAAGGAAAGAGAGAAAAACCCTGATAATTTCGTTCCCTCAACTGCCTGTAACCCACGTTCTTGCTCCACCAAGTCAGAATATTGAAAAATGAACCTAAGTGTTCTACTTATACTAGTGGGAATTTTTCTCGGAATAACAAGCAACGTGTCACGGAGTGCATCGCGGAGCACTGCCTCCGTGACACGCTACCGACGCGGACCTTCACTGGAACTGGGGGTCCAGGAAATAAGGCCCAACGTGGCATGGGTGTGCAACGTGGAGCCAGGCCACCCTGCCATGGACCTATCGCATACCCTCTCTGGAAATTGGGCGAAAGTTCCCTATCCAGGCAGAAGGCCTCCACGATGGCAGCGTGACACGGCTCCATTGCGGAGCCCCTTTATTTTTTGCTTTCCAATGCCTTGTCCCTTGCTCGCATCCGAGTCCAACCCCGATATCTTCCAACATGCATTTAAGCTTTCCAAAATTACATTTTACCTGCAAAACAATGCTAATCATGTTGGTTAGTATAAATTCACATTTTATTACCAATTACATGAGAATGTATACACATTGATGGATAAACAAGGCTAAAATTCCACATTTGAGTATCACTTGGGCATATAAATTTGCCCAAGATCAGTTGCGGCGTCCTGCTATTTATCAACTTAATAAGTAACACATATATATGTATATAGCATGCAAGAACCTATACCATCACCCATAAGTCGGAAGGTGCCAATCAACACGCAATCTATATACCCCTACCCAGGCCAAACCATCCAAAAATAAATTTACTCGACTCACCTAATAACTACGAGCATCTAGACGGCCCCCTAGGTATGCAGCTTGGGCTCTCTAGGCCCCTGACTATAACTGTATCTGAGTCCGAAGGACTCCTATAACTGTAATCTGAGATCTGTATCTGCAATTTGTAATCTCTGCCATGGGCATAAGTGCTCGACAGGGTATACTGTAATGCTGATCAGCCTGCTATGGGGAATGCTGCATCCCGTCTTTGTCCTACTGCGGACGGCATGCCACTCCTTGAAGTGACGTATCCCCACCCTCTGGCGGGCGAGTCGACACAGCTATTAACCTTGGGGCGGCAAGTAAGCTCTAAGGGTGCCCACATATCACAAACAACTCTCAACAAGCAACAGTGATCACATATAACATGTATATTAAATCTGAAAATACTATCCATGTTCTGATATTCTATTCTGAATCTCTTGCTGTATTAAACTGAATCTAATATTGAGTTAGACTGAGTCTGGAATTGATATCTTGTTGTTTGGTACAACTTTACTGACTTTTATTCTGAATATGGCGTAATAATACAAACATACCCAATACTCGGCTTCTGGAACTTCCTTCTGGAGTTTATTCTATTTGACTATACTAGAATTACTAACTTGCCGAAGAAACTAACTTTACATACCTCAGTTGTCGGCTTTTCAGCTAACTGGCGTAACTCGACCAATATTCAGTTATTTCTTCCAACTGTATTCACATTCATAGCAATTAGAACTAAATTCATCAATATTCCGGAAGAAAATACTACTTTGATTATATATATAGCCCAAACTTTGACTTATCTAAAAACAACCAAAAACTGGCCATTTCTCAAAAGTCCAGAAGGGAGAAATACTCACTTTAAGGCTAGGAGCATATTGACACTAATTTGGAGCAATTCCACTTACCTTAGCTCTGTAGGACGACGGTTCTCCAGACGAATTTCATGAAACTAACTCCGTAGGAAAGCTCCCTGCAGCTTAATACTTTGGTATCCAAAGTTAATTTGAGTTTGGACTGTGTTTGACGGCGTAATCGGACAGAATTTTAGAGGAAACCCTCGTCTCTCTCTGTTTCTGGTCGCTCACTGGAAATGAAATGGAAATAAATGATTAAAAATCAAAGTGGGAGGCCTTTTATACTTGGGGCCTGAACAGGGCCTCCGTGACACGCCAGTCATTACGGAGACCCCCCTCCGTGACATGCTGCCATCGCGGAGGGGTTCTGCCTGGCTTCCTCTTGCGACCCTCCAACTTGGCGCTTGTCCGGTTTCTCCCATGACCTTTTTCTAGCATGTATGGAATTCTAAAACTCTTCACCAACATGCGAATAGGCCATCTAAATGTCGAGAATTTACGGGGTGTAACATCCTACCCCTCTTAAAAACATTCGTCCTTGAACGTAAACTTCTACTTGCAAGAATTCCAACTTACTTGACTTATTCTAGAAAAATTTCGGCAGAGTTTCCCCCTGTAACATGGACTATCTCAAAAATTCCTGAAATGCAGAAAAGTCCCGTATAGGTACTCCACATAATACTATAGCTTTCGTCACGCAGTAGACTAGAGTCAACTATCTCATTTATACACATAAATATAAGGTAACTCATAAAACAACAATACTAACGTACCTCTGGCTGATTAAGTCTTGAACAGTTGAGTATATCTGACTTTCATATCTTCCTCTGCTTCCCAAGTCATGTCCTCTCGATTCCTGTTACGCCATAATACCTTGACAGAAGCAATATCTTTAGTTCTCAAACTGCGAATCTGCATGTCTAGTATGGCTACTGGAACCTCTTCATAAGCCAGCTCTTCCGTAACCTGGACATCCTGAACTGGGAAATCTCTAGAGGGGTCTCCTATATACTTCCTCAGAATGGACACATGGAAAACAAGATGAACGGACTCTAACTCTAGAGGCAAGTTCAACTCATATGCCACTTGGCCTGTTCTTCAACAAATCTGATAAGGCCCAACAAATCTCGGGTTGAGCTTACCCTTCTTGCCGAATCTCATCACCCCTTTCATAGGAGAAACTTTCAAAAACACCCAGTCATTCACATTAAATTCCAGGTTTCTGTGCCGCACATCAGCATACGGTTTCTGGTGGCTCTGAGTAGTTAGTAGGCATTCTCTGATAAGCTTTACCTTTTCCTCTGACTGATGAATAATATCCGACCCGATCAGCACTGACTCTCCTACTTCAAACCAGCCAACTAGCGACCTGCATTTTTGCCCATACAATGCCTCATAAGGCACCATCTGGATAGCTGAGTGGTAACTGTTGTTATAAGGAAACTCAATAAGTGGTAAGTGCTCATCCCAGCTACCTCCAAAGTCCAATACACATGCTCGTAGCATATCCTCAAGCGTTTGAATACTGCGTTCTGCTTGCCCATCTGTCTGAGGGTGGAATGTTGTGCTCAGATTAATCTTTGTTCCCAGGCCTCTCTGAAATGATTGCCAAAATTTAGCTGTAAATTGCGCCCCTCTGTCAGAGGTAATGGACAATGGAACACCGTGCATTCTGTCTATTTCTCTGATATACAACTCAGCATAATCTTCGGCAGAGAAGGTAGCCCTTACTGGCGGAAAATGGGCTGATTTTTTCAGTCTATCAACAATTACCCAAATCGAATCATTTCTATGTCTGGTACGGGGTAGTCCTGCTACAAAATTCATAATTACTACTTCCCACTTCCAAAGAGGCACAACTATGTCTTGAGTCAATCCGCCTGGTTTCTGGTGTTCCGCTTTTACTTACTGGCAGTTAGGACACTGGGCTACGCATTCTGCTATTTCCCTCTTCATAGCTGGCCACTAGTAGATTTCTTTAATATCGTGGTACATTTTTGTCATGCCTGGGTGGATAGAATAGTGGGCATAATGTACCTCACTCATAATCTGCTGGCGTAGCCCTGAAATATCTGGAACACAAAGGCGGCCTTTACATTGCAACACTTCATCCTCAGTTACCTAAAAATCTGGCGCTTTTCCTTGCTGAACTCTGTCTTTAAGCTGAGCCAGGTCAGGATCTTCATACTGTTGTTCCTTTACCTCTACAACTAATGACGACACTATAGTGTTCTGAATTACTACTTTGTTGTCCTCTGTTCCTGCTACACGAACGGCTAAACTGGCAACTGATGTATTTATTGGGCCAATTCTCGTTGCTCAGGCTAAAAGTGTGCCAAACTCCCCATAGATTTGCGGCTAAGGGCATCTGCTACTACATTGGCTCTTCCTGGGTGATACAGAATATTTACATCATAATCTTTCAGCAATTCCAACTAGCGACGCTGCCGCAGATTCAACTCCCTCTGAGTGAAGATGTACTGTAGGCTCTTATGATCAATGAAAATATCCACATGGACTCCATACAAGTAATGTCTCCATATATTCAAGGCGTGGATCACTGCGGCTAGCTCCAGGTCATGGGTAGGATAATTCTTTTCGTGTTTCCTCAGCTGTATGGAAGTATAAGCAATTACCTTACCATGATGCATCAACACACATCCTAATCCAATACCCGAAGCGTCATAATAAACTGCATAACCCTCTGTACCTTCTGGCAATGCTAAAACTGGGGCAGAGGTCAACCTATCTTTCAATTCCTGGAAACTCGGCTCACATGCCTCCGTCCACTGAAACTTTACTGCTTTTTGCGTCAGCTTAGTTAGAGGTGCTGCTATGGTGGAGAATCCCTCAACAAATCTTCTATAGTACCTTGCTAATCTCAGAAATCTACGGACCTCGGTCGGAGTGGTAGGTCTAGGCCATGTTTTTACTGCCTCTATTTTCTGCGTGTCTACCTGTATACCAGCATTCGACACAATATTCCCCAAGAAAGCTATTGAGTTCATCCAAAATTCACATTTAGAGAACTTGGCATACAACTGACGGTCCTTGAGAATCTGGAGCACTGTTCACAAATGATTATGGTGGTCTGCCTCTGAGCGAGAATACACCAGAATATCATCAATAAACACTATCACGAACAGGTCCAGGTATGGTCTGAAGATGCTATTCATCAGGTCCATGATACTGTGGGAGCATTTGTCAGCCCAAAGAATGTGACTAGGAACTCAAAATGGCCGTATCTGGTCCTGAAGGCAGTCTTTGGAATGTCCCTTTCACGAACTCGAACCTGATGGTATCCGGACCTTAATTAAATCTTGGAGAAATATCTGGCCCCCTGTAACTGATCAAACAAATCATCCATTCTGGGATTCTATATACCTGAACACTTTACGAGAACTGGCTAGGGTACTGGCTCGTCACTAGCTACTGCTGTGGACCCTTCCTTGGGATACCCACGATTTTGTCTGGCTGGGATGACTGGCTGGCTTGCGGGGTGTTCTGTATGATAACTGCTAGGTCGACTAAGGCTGACTCTCACCTACAAGGCTGGAAAAACGATGTACGACCACTTAACATACTGGAGAATTCTGGTGTTGCTAACCTCTGGAATATGCTTAGTCGGTCTCTATTTCTAGTTCTGGCACAGGCGATAACGTTACTGGTCTTTAGGGATGCTTCCCTGCTAATACAGGCGCCAGCTAGTCGTTAGACCGTCTAACTGTGCCCGTATCGTCATCCACCTGATTCAGGCTACTAACTCTTGTGAGCTTCTGAAGTCTAGATCTAGCAACAAGCATATAAGTCCATTAACTCAATAAACTAAGAACTGAGAAAGTTTCTATGGCTTCATACGTGAATCACACTTAACCTGCCCCTTCTCTCTTTTTTTTTTGGCGAGGCGTCCTGCAGTATAATCTGTATGTATTTCCTAGAAGCTAACCAGAATCTGTGTAACTATAACCCCTATTGGCAGCTACTTACAGCATATCTGATATCTGTATATATGTATCAACAACTATGTACAATACATACTGAATTTTTGTAGTGATATGTAATCTCTGACATGCTTTATTGAATTTCATACTACACATGATATATTGCTTTTACAGTCTAATGATATCTCCAGTCCTCTCATACCATTTCATTGGATTTTCATCCCATTCTGGAAGCAACAAACACATGCACTTTAGCTATGATCTTCTATTTGAAATTTTGCCACTCTTACAATGTGGGGTCAACATCCGAACCTTGTGGTCTTACTTGGCATTATATTAAGGACCCGTGACTGTCTGTTGAACCTTGTCTCTAGGCCACACTAGATTAAAGTTTCTGGGTCGGCACCCTCTTACCTTCTCCTTAGGCAAACATATCGCAACATTCTAAACTACAATCTTATTGTCTCTTAACTGTCAGTCCAAGGCTCAGTCCTTAATACACGATGTTCTATCAATCTGGAGGTGATTCTAATTTCCCCTCAAAATCTGGTATTCATGTTTTTTCCCCTTATCTTGCTTAACCTGAGTTTTGGGGTTCAAGGTACCTACCTTACATTGTTAATAAGATTACTGGCAAAGTCTCAGCTTATACTTTTTCTGGCTTGCAGTCAGACCCATCTGATTCATATAACCTCCCTACCTTTTGATATCACAACTGAAATCATAACTATTATCTTGTAGGTATATCCTGCCGTTGTTAGCGTGTTATGGCGGACTTGGCCTTTTTCTAACTCGAACTTAACTATTACTGGGACTTCATCACTGACGGGTCTTTTACACCCACTTCGAGTAATCTAGTGGTCTTACTCGCTCTTTTGACTTATTACCATGAAGGTCTGCACAACTTACGTAATCATAGGGATCCTTACTCTTTCTAACACTTTATTAAATCAACCAATCCATCTTCACTTACTGTTTACTTTGGGCAACATCGCCTCAATCCTTATGCCCTTTACTGTACTGGAATCAAAACTAAGAGGTAGGAATAGCCTTTTCTTACTGCAACGAAACGAAGACATGGAACTGTACCACATCTGAAAAGATGAAGGTGGGAATCCTGCATTTCCCTCTCTCTCTCACATCTATCCGATAATCTAATATTATCTATCATCTTAGTCAGATCTTATATATCTAACGAGTAAAACAACTTGTATACACGCTATGCTTCTGACTTCCTACTCTGAAGTTATAGAAATATACTAGGGATGGTACCGATAGAGGTATCACATTGGGAGGTCCCTGATACCTCCTCCTGTTGCTGTAGTTACCCTGCAACTGGCTGGTGCCCTCTTCTACTGCTATATCCAATATTCTGCATGTGATAGGGTGTCGCTGATCTGGCTTTGTATCTGTAATCAAAGAGGATGATAAGTTTTAGGGACTCAACCCTATACCGCTCTATAGTACGACTGAATAAGAAGAAAGAGTAACCATCCTATCATGCCTTTCAGCCTCCTGTCTATAGTATGTGGTGCACAACACATCCATAGACAAGACTCTACTTAGCACGGCTTGCAGACTCCCTGGGATACGACCTGCTCTGATACCAAGTTTGTCATGCCCCACCTTGGGAGGCATGACTGGAACCTGGTGCCTACTAAGACCTAGACTGCTGGACTACTGAGCCTAGGCACTTCTGGTGCCAGGCTGGCTCTAACTCTGGGTTCATGGAACCAACGGGCTATATAACGATTGTAAATACAACCTCTGGTCGACTAGGCCGATAGCCACCTGTAAGGAAGCAACAGCTAACCAGAACAACAGTAGTATAAAGGAACCTATGCGGGCCGACAAGGCCACCATGCTGTCTAGTTACTTCTAAATCAAGAAAACTGGTGCTAAACTGCTATGTGACTGACAAGGTCACCACTACCAACTAAATAAGGCCCCACACGGCCATAATAAATAAGCTAAAACATACACACGGTCTCACACGACTGGTACAACTAACCATAGGGAATATATAATCTGCAAGCGTCTAAGAATACTGATAAGATGGTCAGGATAGGGCCCCGACCTACCCATACTATACAACAAAAGAAGAGAAATAAACCTCTAGCTATCTAGCTCCGGATGACAGGAGCTGATGACTCTGTGGGCTGGCTGGAGTCATGAGGGATCGGCTCCTCGTCTATGAGTACCTGCAGGCAAGTAATGCAGCACCCCCAAACGGGCGTCAGTACCACTAGTACCGAGTATGCATAGCAAACTGAACATAACTGAAGATAAACAGTAAACTGGTAGTTACTGAAATGACAGAGGATAGCTAAAACTGTCTCGAATAGCAGAATCTATACCGAGCTTAACTATAATAGAAAGAAGACAAGAATCATACCTGTCGCTGCGGCGTCCTGCTATTTATCAACTTAATAAGTAACACACATATATATATATATAGCATAAAAGAACCTATACCATCCCCCATAAGCTGGAAGGTGCCAATCAACATGCAATCTATATAACCCCTGCCCGGGCCAAACCATCAAAAATTAAATTTACTCCACTCACCTAATAACTACGAGCATCCAGTCGGCCCCCTGGATATGCAGCTTGGGCTCTCTAGGCCCCTGACTATAATTGTATCTGAGTCCGGAGGACTCCTGTAACTGTAATCTGAGATTTGTATCTGTAATCTGTAATTTGTGCCCTAGGCGCAAGCACTCGACAGGGTATACTGTAATGCTGATCAGCCTGCTATGGGGAATGCTGCATCCCATCTTCGTCCTACAACGGATGGCATACCACTCCTTGGAGTGATGTATCCTCACCCTCTGGCGGGCGAGTCGACACAACTATTAACCCTAGGGCAGCAAGGAAGGTCTAAGGGTGCCCACATATCACAAACAAGTCTCAACAAGCAACAGTGATCACATATAACATGTATATTAAATCTGAAAATACTATCCATGTTCTAATATTCTATTCTGGATCTCTTGTTGTATTAAACTAAATCTAATACTGAGTTAGACTGAGTCTGGGATTGATATCTTGCTGTTGGGAACAACTTTACTGACTTTTATTCTGAATATGGCGTAATAATACGAACATACCTAATACTCGTCTTCTGGAACTTCCTTCTGGAGTTTATTCTATTTGACTATACTAGAATTACTAACTTGCCGAAGAAACTAGCTTTACATACCTCAGTTGTCAGCTTTCTGGCTAACTGGCATAACTCGACCAATATTCAGCTATTTCTTCCAACTGTATTCACATTCATAGCAATTAGAACTAAATTCATAAATATTCCGGAAGAAAATACTATGTTGAATATATATATAGTTCAAACTTTGACTTATCAAAAAATGGCCGAAAACTCGCCATTTCTCGGAAGTCCAGAAGGGAGAAATACTCACTTTAGGGCTAGGAGCATATTGA
Source organism: Datura wrightii (assembly GCA_035772735.1). Taxonomy (NCBI): domain Eukaryota; kingdom Viridiplantae; phylum Streptophyta; class Magnoliopsida; order Solanales; family Solanaceae; genus Datura; species Datura wrightii. Next base: position 128,354,865 of record JASDFA010000010.1, read on the forward strand.
CACTAATTTGGAGCAATTCCACTTACCTTAGCTCGGTAAGACGATGGTTCGCCGGCCGAATTTCACGAAACTAACTCCATAGGAATGCTCCCTGCAACTTAATACTTCGGTATCCGAAGTTAATTTGAGTTTGGACTACGTTTGAAGGCGTAATCGGATGTAATTTTAGAGGAAACCCTTGTCTCTCTCTGTTTCTGGTCACTCACTGGAAATGAAATGGAAATAAATGATTAAAAACCGAAGTGGGAGGCCTTTTATACTTGGGGCCTGAACAGGGCCTCCGTGACACACCAGTCATCGCGGAGGCCCCCCCTCCGTGACACGCTGCCATCGCGGAGGGGTTCTGCCTGGCTTCCTCTTGCGACCCTCTGACTTGGCGCTTGTCTGATTTCTCCCCGGGCCTTTTTCTAGATGTATGGCATTCTAAAGCTCTTAACCAACATGCGAATAGGCCATCTAAATGTCAAGAATTTGCAGGGTGATTATATGCTTCAATTTGTATATAACTCTTGTGGGGGTGTTGAATACCTTTTTTTTGAAATTGAAGGGGGGATTGGGCACTTAGCAAGAATTTATTGAGTCAATATTTGAATAAGATTGATATTGTGATAAAAACGGTCCATCTATGTGAAAGACGACTGTATGTTGCCCCGTTAAATGAATATTATGCTTTAAAATGGTAAACAATATTGCCAAATCTTGAATTTCCCAGTTAAATCTAAAAGAATGGATTCTTCTTTTGAAAAGATGGACCATATTTTGCTCCATTTATTGAAATAAAAAGAACAATTTGTTTGGTTCAGTTGACGATTCAAGATGTGGACCATCTTTCCAAAAGACAAGCCACATTTTGTTTCATCAATTGAACCAGTGAGACTCTTTGAACACCTCCCAAGATATATTTGAACCCATCCTCTTTGACACTATGAAATGTGATGAAAATATGTAAAAGTTTAAGTTAGGGATATTAAAGTGGAAAAGAATGAAAAGGGCATAAATAAACTTTTTGAACACCTCCCAAGGTATATTGAGCAAGAATAAAAACTAGAGGAAGTGAATAAATTGAGCTCATAAAAAGTACCTTGGATTTATAAAAAATTCTATGGAAAAGAAAGGGAAGAAAAAGAAGGGATCAAAAAGTGAAAGGGGAAATGGGAAAGTGATGTAGTGTTTAAGGATGGGGATGGCCAGTAAAGACGATATTTGTATTTACCTGCCCTTTGGACCAATATTATAAGCTTATAAAAGCCCTTATGTGATCTCAATGCGAATTTTCGAAAGAAAAGACATTTGAGAATAAAGACAAGCATATGGTAGTTGTGACCTATTTTGTGAATATCTTTGTGAGAATTGAGTGCCTTTCTCTTCTCTCTTGATTTTGTGTTCATGTATTGTGTGCAATTATTACTTTTGAAAATGGATACTTTCCTTAATCTAAATGCGAGGACATATGGATGAATATGGCTAGCATGATTTACTTCTCAATTTAGGTGTCTTGCATGTGAATTGATTTCATGAAAAAAGATTGCATGCTTAGTCTAAATGGTTGTGAGAAAGTTGTTTTGCCTGATTGAGGGGGTGGCCTGCTCGAACATCGTGCGCTTATAGTTGTTTGACAAAACCACCCCATTCATTGTACTTTGTGATACCCCATTCATTGTACTTTTTGATGTCGAAACATGAGTCTAGGTCTAGGTTAGATTTTCTTATTTAGTTACTTGAGGACAAGCAAAAGCTTTAAGTGGGGGTGTTGATGTGTCGGGATTTTGTGATACATTTGTACTTTTTTTCATAAAGTTTTGCATGCCTTTAAGTGCTAATTTAAGTCAAAACTAACTGTATTTTACTAAGTTTAAGAAATTCAATAAATTGATGGAAGGAGGAATAAAATTCATTGAAGGCTTTCACAAAATGAGCAAAAGACAGGCCGTCTTCTCAAGATGCGATCCACATTCTCAAAGTGCCTTCTGATCCAAAGAAACCACTAGGTGATGTGTAAAGGACGGCTCAAGATGCGGTCCATCATCTCAAAAGGAAGACCTTAAGTTGGTCCGCTTTTTCCAACCAGATGTTATGATGAAGTAGAAAATGGATGAAAAAATGAACCATCTTTTCAAATAACGGTCCATTTAGCAAAAGACGGAATGAAGCTGGGCAAAACACAAAATCAACTGACGTTTTAAGAAATGGACCATCTTTTGAAAAGACGGTCCATTTCTGCAACCTGGGACCCTCCAGATTTTAATTAAATTGTGATTTTAGACTTAGTATAAATAGTCCTTTTTTATATTTTTGTAGAGAATCAAATAGTCCTGATAAGTTTAGATAGTTTTAGCTAGTTTTCCATATTCTCCCCCTAGTTCTAGCTTGTAATTGAAGACACATATCATAGATTGAAGATCAAAGCTATCAATTCAAGTTTTCTCTCTATTCTATTTATTTTGTAAGTGAATATGTCTAATTACCTTTTTTCTGTTCTTTTTTAGCTATGGGTAACTAAATTCAGATCTAGGATTGTGAACCTAATGGGTTTGTGAACCCTAATAATCTCATTGGGTGAAATTAATTGTGGGCTTGATAATATTTAATTGATTCTAGCTTTGTTGTGAGATTGGTGATTAAAAACCCCAATCACCCACAATTGCCTCTATTGTGCTCGAGAAAGAGAATTAATGTTTGGGTAGCATCAATCAATAATGACCCAAGGCTCTAAACCTTGTTTAATGAATTCACCTAGACACATGAGGAATTCAATTGGCAAATAGCAATCGGGTAGAATGGAGTTCTCATCAATTTGGCAAAATTGATGTAGATTGACATTGTTAGGACCGTTGAAGGATGCCTAATTATTGTCTAAGTTGATTGGTTGCATATTATTTAAAAGCTCATTCTCAATCATCCCTTTTGAGTGATTTAGGGGGATCAACCCTAAAAGGAGACATTTCCCTAATTTTTTTTTCATATAGAAATCACTATTTACATTTAATTCTGAGAATAATTACCCTTTTCCTCTTATTCGGAGTAGTCCCTCATCTTATAAATCACAACTAAGTTACTTGATAATATTGGCCTATATAGAGTCTATATAGATACGATCCCTATTCTTAAGTTGGGTAATTATGTTATACCGACCGCGTACACACTCACTCGTTGTGTTGGATCAAGGGCGATATCATTAATTGGCGTCGTTGTCGGGGACTTTGGCAGTAGTTCCTATCTAGAATTTTAGATTTTGGTTTACAACCTTCATCAACTTGTTGGAGAATGTTTTTAATGGTTTTTGAGTGCTTCATTTTGAGAGTTTTAGACTCTTTCTCAAATTTATCACTTTTATTTACCTGATCTTGTCACTTCCTTGAAATTCTTATTTCAATGTCCCAAGCTTCCTTTGCAGTTTCACTAGCCATAACTCTTATGAAAGTTACTTTTGAAAGTGCTGACTGAATATAAAAGAGAGCTTTAAATTTTTTTGAAACCTCTTCTCTATAATTCTTAATTTGCACCATAGTTAGGTTATTTGGCAAAGGATTTTTCTCTTCTCCGACCTTTTTAAAGCACAAATTGAATAACTTTCTCCAGAAAAAATAGGGGGTGAAGGAATCGAGAAATTTCTTGAAGCCATAACAGTATTGAGTTTTTAACACAAGTTTTGTTTTTGATATTCTTTAACAAACAAGTCCTTAGGATCAAAAAGCTATTGATACCATTTGTTGTTTCTACAAAGGAGAAGAAAACATACAGAATTGAAATATTCTACTTATTTTATTCATTCATGTCATAGAAATAAATAGTTGAAAAACTCTTATTCTATCTCAACTAGGATACTAAATAAACTCCTTGAAATTCCCCAGAATCTCAAAATCAATATCCGGGACTTTAATCGAAAAATCTGAAAAACTATAGAAAAGTTGTAGAACGACCAACCTTACGGGTCGTTAAGGGACCTAATGACTCGTCAGGTCAACCATGTGAAGGATGCCAAGAATTTACACCAGTATTCCTAACGGACGACCTCACGAGTCGTTATCAAGCCCTACGACTCGTTAAGTCACCCGTTGCCAAGCCGAAGTTCAGAAGTTTGAGGAATTTACAGTGTACTTGACGGTAGGTCACCACAAGTCGTCACAAGCAGTAACGACTCATCAGGTCCTTCGTTTCTAGTCCTCTCTAGCTTTCTTACTAGTGTACCTGAAGGACCACACGACGATTCGTTCCTAGTCATGACGACTCGTCATGTTCCTGTCAGGAGTCAGTAGAAATTTTTCAATGAACTTGACGGGAGGACCCAACGACTCGTCGGACCTGGTAACAAGTCGTTAGGTCACCCGTTAGGGACAACTAACAGTTTTTTCCATCAAATCTCTAAGGGCTATTTAGTAATTTCCTATTTTCCCAAGCATTAAACCACGTCGTTTAAGCACCAGTTTCAGATGTTTTAGTGGGGAAAAGTGGTCCACTCCTCATTCCCCACTCTCAGTTCTCAAGAAATCATCGAAGTCTCCTCTCAAGAACTCTCAAGCCAAGTCTAGGGTTCCTCACCAACTTCAGTCATTCAAGCTTCTTTATCTGGAGAAATTTAGCCAGGGGTATGTGGGGTTTTAGTAAGGGGATTGTCCTTCCCTTGCGTCCCCAAAGTCCTCCTCAATTTCTTCTATCAGTTTTAAGCCCTGAGCTTTCGATTATGAGAAGCATTCATGTTTATTTTAATTGATTTCATTCAGAACGATGTTTATACTTATTGTTAATATAATATTCATCAATTTCTCATCAAATTGTCAGTATTATTACAAAGGTGAATTTAAGCCCTAACTTTTGAGTAATGATTTTACTTGTTAAATTCTCTCTAGTGAGTGAAGAATGCTTTGGGTTGAATTCCTAGAATTATCTTGCTTTACGTATGTGTTGGGTAAATATCCCATGAATCAAAATGACTTTAGTACGTTGAATGAAGTTCTCTATTAGCTTCTTAGTAATTTAGTCAGTTAGAACACGGAACTCTATCAGTCTATTCTCATTCAAAATCATATCAGTCTAGCTTCAGTCAGATTTTAGCAACCTCAGTATTGTCCAGAAAATGTCAACTGGTCATTTTGACTCTAGTTTATTTTCAAGGTGTTAGTGGTGCCTCCAAATTTTTAGACTCAGATTCAGATTTCAGTTATTTGGTCCATTAGGCGGTCATGACATTCAGTTATAGCACGGACCAACCCTAGGACCCCAGTTCAATTATTAGTTATTCTGTAGATGGTTATGATGCTTCTAGAAAAGCAACTCTGACCAATCTTAGAACCCAGTATCAGAATCTGGTCTGATAAGGCTCTCAGGGTACATGTAGTTATTCGTCCCTGACTAGTCTTGGGCCCCAGTTTTGAGCTCTCAGCTTAGTAGTTCAGTTTAGGTTTTGCAGTGGGAGCAGAACTTAGCACCGAGGGGGTCGGGGTTCCAGCGACCCAAGTTCCCAGAACTACGTTGCCAGCGTAGGTTACACTATTACTTGGCCTGATTGGCCCCAGATATTTTTGTGACCACCTAGTTCATGCCTTTATACCCTGGCAAGGTATATTGGGTCCTACCAGTGGGGTGTATACATTGGACTCCACGTTTAGCTTATGTGGTTATATGTCGGTTATAGACTCTCCCACTAGTCGGTTTAGACCACTATCAGAATAAGCCACTCAGTTCAGTGCAATATCTTAGATTCAGTGTTTCAGACTTAGGGCATGTCTTTGACCATCATACAGGGCCGTCTTGACCATTTCACACTATATCAGTAGTTCAATTCAGTTTACCTGTTGGTTATGGCATGTCATTGCAGTTCAGACATTATATTCAGTATGTTTCTCCCACTTACTCAGTACATTCAAAGTATTGACACATGCTTTTCATATTGTATCGATTCATGATACAGCTGCAGGTTCTTAGATTCAGCACAGATAGTTACTTCAGTTTTAGAGCATTCCACTTTAGCAGATCAGAGTTTGAGTCCTCATCATTCGAGGGCCTTCTTTACTTACTTCAGTTGGATATGGTTTTGTATAGACTTAGAGTTAGCTGGGGGCCTATCCCAGCAACTCCTCAGTAGTTGGCTTTCAGACCAAACTTGTCTTTCAGAATTGTATTTCAGATGTATTATTTATTTCTCTACTTTCAGTCTTTACATTTTCTTAAACTGATAAATCTGTTACTTAAAAGTTTCGATGTGCATGTTTACTCAGAATGCTAGTGTATGATAGACCATGGGTTGACTTGGGGTCACTTGTGGCTTCAAGTACCGTGTTACGTACAGGGTGTAGGCTCGGGGTATGACAAACTTGGTATCAGATCACTAGGTTTAGAGTATCCTCGGAAAGTCTGAAAGCCGCATCGAGTAGATTCCTTTTCATGGGTGTGAAGAGCGCCACACTTATGAGGAGAAGGCTACGAGATGTTATTAGGAAAATTCCCCTTTTGTTCATGCTCTTTATCGTGCGTTAAAGTCCTATTCCAAAGGCGTCTTTCTAAATCGTGTCCTATTTCCTTTCAATGAACAATGCCTCCTCGACATGGAAATAGACGAAGAGCCAAAAATGCCAACAGACCCGCTTCACCAACTCCGGCAGTTCCTCAGGACGACTCTGTGTCTACCGCCGAATTCAGGGCGACCATTCAGTTTCTTGCTAAGACCGTCACCAATCAAGTGAACCAGTAGGTGGTTCTAGTAGCCACAAATAGGTCTGCAGCTACTGCTCGGGTGTGGGATTTCACCCAGATGAACTCTTCAGACTTTCATGGAACAAAGGTGGGAGAGGACCCACAAGGCTTTGTAGATGAGATCAGAAAGATCACCCGGATCATGGGTGTCAGCTCCTCTGAGAGTGCTGACCTGGCTGCCTACCAGCTAAAAGGAGTAGCCCAGGCTTGGTACAAGCAGTGGAAGGAGGGGCGGTCAGCAGAAGCAGGACCAGTTGAGTGGGAGGAGTTTCATATAGTTTTTCTGGATATGTTCTTTCCCCGGGAGCTGAGGGAGGCTAAGATGGCAGAGTTTATGAACCTACGGCAGGGAAACCAGACAATGGAGGAGTATGCTCTGGAGTTTACTAGACTATCAATGTATGCTCCAGAGATGGTGGCCGAGCCAAGGCCTCGCATTCTGAAGTCCATAAATGGAGTATCTAATCTGGTCCTCAAAGAGTGTAGGACGGCAATGTTAATCAAGGACATGGACCTTTCTAGCTTAATTGTGTATGCCCAGCAGATTGAGGCAGAGAAGCTGAAAGATATGGAATGTAAGAACAAGCGGGCAAGAACTGGTCATACAGATTTTGGCCACCATAGATCTGCCGGTGGTAGCTGCCCACAGCAGCAACAGTAGAGGCCTCCAGCACCTAGCTCAGCTAGCGCCCCAATCTTTCGGTCCCACTAGGATCAGAGAGATGGGTCTTCTGGCACTCAGTCTCAGGCCCAAAATACAGGAAACAAGTATACAGCTTGTCCCAAGTGTGGTAGGAATCACCCAGGAGAATGCCTTCAGGGATGAGAGGGCTGCTTTGGGTGTGGACAGCTTGGACACAGGCTTCGGGAGTGCCCATCAGCAGGGCGAGTGAGATCACAATCCACTACCTCATCAGCTCCAGCAGGCCGACCAACTCAGAAAGCCAACCCATCAGGTACAGATGGTGGTCAACGCCAGAATCGTTTTTATGCTCTCTTCTCGTTAGGATCAGGAAAGTTGACCTGACGTAGTTACTCTTATGTTACGTCTCTTTCACATAGACGTGTATGCCCTCCTAAATCTAGGAGCTACTCTTTTGTTTGTAACTCCATATGTAGAAATTCAGTTCAGCATCAGTCCAAAGGTCTTATCAGAACCTTTCTCGGTTCCACCCTAGTTGGCGAGTCAGTTAGAGCCAACCGTGTTAATAGAAGCTTCCAAGTCTTAGTCTTGAATAAAATCATTCAGTTGATCTTGTAGAGCTAGACATGTTCGACTTCGACCTTATTCTAGGCATGGATTGGTTATACTCCTGCTATGCCTCAGTTGACTACAGGACTAGAGTTATCAAGTTTTAGTTTCCAGATGAGCCTGCATTAGAATGGTCGGGCAGCAATTCAGCGCCTGAGGGTAGGTTTATTTCCTTCCTTAAGGCCCAGAAACTCATTTCCAAGGGATGTTTATATCATCTGGTTTGGGTCAAAGATTCCAACTCTGAGACCCCAACCATTCAGTCAGTTCAAGTTGTCAGCAAGTTCCCAGATGTATTTCCTGAAGATCTTCCTGGAGTTCCCCCTGAATGGGAAATAGACTTTAGAATAGATCTCCTTCTAGACACTCAGCCCACTACATCCCTCCTTACAGAATGGCTCCAGGTGAGCTTAAGGAGTTGAAGGAGTAGTTAAAGGACCTTCTTGCTAAGGGTTTCATCAGACCCAGCATCTCTCCCTGGGGTGCTCCAGTACTATTCGTGCGTAAGAAAGACGGTACCGTCAGAATGTGCATAGATTACCGTCAACTGAACAAGGTCACAGTAAAGAACAGGTATCCTTTGCCTAGAATTGATAACTTATTCGACCAACTTCTGGGAGCAAGTTATTTCTCAAAGATTGACCTCAGGTCAAGGTACGATCAGTTAAGGGTTAGAGAGAGTGATATACCAAAAACAACATTCATAACTCGGTATGGTCACTATGAGTTTCTGGTGATGTCCTTTGGATTAACAAATGCCCCAGCAGCCTTCACGGACCTAATGAATAGGGTTTTCAAGCCGTACCTAGATATGTTCGTCATCATATTTATCGATGGCATTCTGGTGTACTCCAGAAATGAGGAAGAGCATGCCAACCATCTAAGGCTAGCATTACAGACCCTTAGAGATCGCCAGCTATTTGCAAAATTTAGTAAGCATGAATTGTTCGGGTGTTTTATGGGTATATAAAATGACACGCAAGTGCACGTGGTCGAACAAGTAGTAAGTGGCTTTAGTAAGCCAAGTATCGATCCCTCAGAGACTTGGATGAAGTGCAATTTGCTAAAGTGTACTATATTTTACTTCTAAAAATGCAGACAACAGTGTAACCAAAAGTTTTATAGCTTGTTTTATAAATTTTTATACTAAAACTAAGAACAATTATCTACTTTGAATCTGAACTATGAATGAAAGCATGCTGAGGTTAAACGAACATGTAATGAAATTGATTGTCATCATAATTTGGTTAATCTTTTCCCCCAGTTGCTAGCCAAGAACATTTGCCAAGAGATTAAAACTCTCGTATTTAACCTCACTTAAGAATCATGAACCATCCGTCTACATTTCTGTGATCAAATGCAATTCATGTCCTAGCCATACAATTCCAGTTCCTAAATTGACTAATACGACTTTCAGGTATATTTCTATCCTGAAAGCAAACCAAGACTCAATTTTCCCAAACCAAGTAAAGAACATATCCTATTAATTCACAACTTTCCAATTTCTTGCTCTCTCGAGTGAAACCGGACTTTTTAGATGTACATTAATGTAGGCCACACATTAATGCAGTAAGAACAAGAATTAATAGAACAACATGGAAGAAAATATGAAAAACCAAAGAATCAATACTCAAATTTCATTACAATTGTTCATAACCTCTGCAAGGAGAGGAATTAGCCACTCATTTGTGGATTAGACATCTTAAAATGAGTGTTAATCATACAAGCAATTGAATTAAAGAAGAAAGAAAGAGAGAAAAAACCCTGATATTTTCGTCCCTCAACTGTCTATAACCCACGTCCTTGCTTCACCAAGTCAGAATATTGAAAAATGAACCTAAGTGTTCTATTTATACTGCTGGGAATTTTTCCCGGAATAACGAGCAACGTGTCACGGAGTGCATCGCGGAGCACTACCTCCGTGACACGCTACGAACGCGGACCCTCACTAGAACTGGGGGTCCAGGAATTTAGGCTTAACGTGGCACGGCGTGCATCGCGGAGCACTGGCTCCGTGCCACGGAGCAAATGCGGACCCTCTCTGGAATTTGGGAGAATTTTCCCCATCCAGGCAGAATGCCTCCGGGATGGCAGCGTGACACGGCTCCATCGCGGAGCCCCTTTAATTCATGCTGTCCAATGCCTTTTTCCTTGCTCGCATCCAAGTCCAACTCCGATCTCATCCAACATGCATTTAAGCTTCCTGAAATCACATTTTACCTGCAAAACAATGCTAATCATGTTGGTTAGTATAAATTCACATTTTATTACCTATTACATGAGAATGTATACACATTGATAGATAAACAAGGCGAAAATGGTACTTTTGAGTATCACTTGGGCATATAAATTTGCCCAAGATCATGAATTCTGGTTGAAGTCTGTGTCATTCTTGGGTCATGTAGTATTAGGTGAAGGGATACAAGTAGATCCTCACAAAATTTCACAGTAAAGGATTTGCCAAGACCTACCTCTCCTACCGAGATCAGGAGTTTCTTGGGCTTAGTGGGTTATTACCATCGGTTCATTGAGGGTTTTTCCTCCATAGCATCCCCTCTGACCAAGTTAACCTAGAAGAAGGTGAAATTCCAGTGGTCGAACGAGTGTGAGAAGAGTTTTCAGGAGTTGAAGACTCGACTCACTACCACTCCAGTTTTGACCCTTCCAGAAGGAATCGACAGGTTTGTTGCATATTGTGACACTTCCAGAATTGGACTTGGTTGCATTTTGATGCAGCGTGGCAAGGTGATAGCCTATGCTTCCAGACAGCTCAAAGTTCATGAGAAGAATTATCCAACTCATGACTTGGAGTTGGCAGCAGTGGTATTCGCATTAAAAATATTGAGACACTACTTGTAAGGGGCTCACGTGGATGTGTTTACAGATCACAAGAGCCTTTAGTATGTGTTCAGTCAGAAGGACCTAAACCTGCGTACTACTCAGACTTCATACAACTAATCACAATCACTACCATCGCTAACATTTTAACCCATCACACTTAGCAACAAAAAACAAAGAAACAAAAACAACAACAAAAATTTATCTACATGAACCTATATAACCAACCAAATTCTTACAAATTTCCACATTTCCCCAAACCCGAGAATCCGTTGTTCTATTAACATCCTAACAATTTGTACATCGAGTCATCTCATTCAACACATCCATCCCGGCATAAAATTCACAATTTCAATACATTTTCAACTTCAAATTCAACATACAAGCCCTAGAATTGATATTTTCAATCAAATTCGATTAAGTTATGCAATCGACAAGAATTTGAGAGGGAATCAAAAAACATACCTTGACTTTGAAGAATCGAAGAAAACTCAGTGAATTTCTTGCCTTACTCCGTGTCACGTTGATAGGGGATGGGTTTTGAGGGGTTTGGTCGCGGAGGGATTAAAAAATGAGGGAAAAGGGAAGGGTTTCGGGGTTAAAAAGTAAGAAAATCACGCGGGTCACCCGGCGACCCGGTGTGACCCGTCGCGATATAGAAGGCAATGTGTCACGGAGTGCATTGCGGTGCACTGCCTCCATGACACGTAGCCATCGCGAGACCATTCTGGAAATTTTTAGAATTTCTGGGTTATACCTCAACGTGTCACGGAGGGTAACGCGGAGGTCTACCTCCGTGACACGGAGCTATCGCCCCAGCTCACTGTTTTCCACTTTTTATTCATTTTTCATACCTCAACTTCTCCTTCGCGATTCCATGCATATTTTTCTCCGTTTGACCTGAAATTCATCTCACTATACAAAATCGGTTAGAATTATAGGTTTCACTCTAAATAAAAATAAAAACAAAAACTAAAACGAAAAATTTTGTAGTAAATCAAGAAAAAGAAAAAGAAAAATCTATTTACACTTTACAAAATGAAAGAAAAATTTTTCACGGGTTGCCTCCCGTGTAGCGCCTGGTTTACCGTCTCGGCTCGACGTCGTTTAAGCTCAATTGTCCGCTAGGGTGATGGACGATTTCTCTCGATCACCATCCTCCCCCCAGTAGTGCTTACACCTTTCCGGTGGTTTTCCCATTAACTCTCGGGAATCCTCCATCTGCTTATCATCACCTTGATCAATCACATTGATCACCGAGAGTTCTTCATGCACCGTCGGAAGCTTGGGTGCCTTGTACACATTGAACACCTCTACCTTGTCATGTGCTCGCATTGTTAGCTGCCCCGCAGCTACGTCGATTAGTGCTTTCCCGGTTGCCAAGAAGGGACGTCCCAAAATAAATGGGACTTCCGCGTCTGGTTCAAAGTCCAGCACGACAAAATCTACCGGGAAAATTAGGGAGCCAACTTGCACCAGAACGTCCTCAACAATGCCATCCGGCCTGGCTAAGGATCGATCCGCCAACTGCAAGATTACCGTTGTGGGTCTAGGACTCCCTAGGCCCAACTTTCTGAATACCGAAGACGGCATCAAATTTATGCTCTCTCCCAAGTCACACAATCCACGAGCTCGGATGCTCTGCCCAATAGTAATCTGGATAGTAAAAATCCCAGGGTCTTTTAGCTTTGTGGGCAGTCTATTTTGAATCCAGGAAGTGCACTCCTCCGTTAGAGCCACCGTAGCATACTCACTCAACCGACTTTTGTAGGCCACGATGTCCTTTATGTACTTAGCATATTTCCGCACTCCCTGCAAGACATCAACAAGAGGTAAGTTAACATGTACCTATTTCAGCACCTCCATGAATTTCTTGAAACACGCCTCCTCCTTGGGTTTCTTTAGTCGTTGAGGGAACGGGGGTGGAGGTCTTTCTGATTCAGCTTCTTTGGTCTTCCCCTTCTCAGAACTGAGCTCCCTCTCAACTTCTGCTGCTCCTGACTGTTGAGGTGGTCTTTCTGGTTCCACCTCTTTCAGCTTCAAACCACTCCTTGTGGTCACCGCATTTACCTGCTTGGGATTGGGATCCGTGTCGCTTGGCAGTCCTCCTCTAGGCCTTGTATTTTGGGCACTAGCAAATTGTCCAAACTGATATTCAAGTGCCTTGGTAGCTAACTGGTTGTTTTTCACTTCGGCTGCCAATTTCACATAGTCAGCCTGCAATTGAGCTTGGTTAGCTATCATGGTCTTGAACATCTCCTCAATGCTGGGTGATGGTGGTGGAGGAGGTGCATTGTTGTTTCTGAATTGAGCTTGATCGTTCTGCTGCCCTCCTTGGTTCCTTTGCACACCCTAACCCGAACTTTGGCCCTAATGGTTGTTGCTACCCCATGAGAAATTAGGGTGATTCCTACAATTGGAGTTGTAGCTACTACCATACTGCTGGTGGTTCCTTTGTGCATTACCCACAAAGTTTACCGAGTCAGGATTGGCTCCACAACACTCAACTGAGTGCTCACTGCTTCCACACACTTCACACCACATCTGCTGTACTGCATTAACTGGGCTTGAGGCTGGTTCAATGTCATGTTACTGAAGTGGGTGTTAAGTTGATTTTGCAATGCAGCTATCTGTGCAGCGATAGCTGTGAACCCATCCACTTCAAGCACTCCTGCTGCTTTGCTTGTCCCACCTCTTGATGAATCAGCATTCCATTATGGATTGCCCTGTGAAATCCGGTTCAACAAGGTATACAGCTCCTCATAAGTCTTCTCCAGCGCTTGCCCTCCAGCTGTTGAGTCTAGCAATATTTTGGTGTGGGGTTCCAAACCCTCAATAAATGTGTGCACCAGCACATCATTGGACTGATGATGGTGAGGACAATCCTGCAACATGGATTTAAATCTCTCCCAGGCCTGATATAAATTTTCTCCCTCCCTCTGTTTGAAACTTAGAATCTGACTTCTAAGTCTTGCTGTTTTACCAGAGGGAAAAAACCTTATCAAGAACTTCCGTGCAAGATCATCCCACGTAGAAATAGAATTCGGTGGCTCAGCTTTCAACCACCTCTTGGCTTCTCCCAATAATGAGAATGGGAACAATGTAAGCCGAACATAGTCTGATGACACTCCAGCGGGTATGTAAGTGTCACTTATCTCCAAAAAATTTTGGAGATGCTGCTGTGGATCTTCATGAGGGAGACCGGTAAATTGCCCACTAGTGTGCAACAACTGCAGCATATTCTGCTTAAGTTCAAATCTCCCTCCGGGCTCTGGTTTGCGGATACTTGATGTAATATTATTGGCATGTGGGATTGCCACCTCGCGAACCGGCCGTGCTGCTGCTTCTTCGGGCACTAACACTGCCCCTACTACCGGTGGATTCTGTTGTTGCTCCATGATCGTCTGTCTGAGCAACTGCAGCTTTCTTTGTAGAGCTTCTCTTCGTTTACTGTGAAATATCCTTTCTGGCTCTATATATGATTCCACCAGCTCCTTGTCTCTTGCCAGTGTTAAACAGCAATTAAGTCTGCAAAATACAGGCTAAGACCAAGTTATCAACACTAAGAAAATAAAAATACAGTAAATTAACACTTAAAAAAATTTCACCAATTGCCAAGTCCCTGGCAAGGCGCCAAAAACTTGTTCGGGTGTTTTATGGGTATATAAAATGACACGCAAGTGCACGTGGTCGAACAAGTAGTAAGTGGCTTTAGTAAGCCAAGTATCGATCCCTCAGAGACTTGGATGAAGTGCAATTTGCTAAAGTGTACTATATTTTACTTCTAAAAATGCAGACAACAGTGTAACCAAAAGTTTGATAGTTTGTTTTATAAATTTTTATACTAAAACTAAGAACAATTATCTACTTTGAATCTGAACTATGAATGAAAGCATGCTGAGGTTAAACGAACATGTAATGAAATTGATTATCATCATAATTTGGTTAATCTTTTCCTCCAGTTGCTAGACAAGAACATTTGCCAAGAGATTAAAACTCTCGTATTTAACCTCACTTAAGAATCATGAACCATCCGTCTACATTTCTGTAATCAAATGCAATTCATGTCCTAGCCATACAATTCCAGTTCCTAAATTGACTAATACGACTTTCAGGTATATTTCTATCCTGAAAGCAAATCAAGACTCAATTTTCCCAAACCAAGTAAAGAACATATCCTATTAATTCACAACTTTCCAATTTCTTGCTCTCTCGAGTGAAACCGGACTTTTTAGATGTACATTAATGTAGGCCACACATTAATGTAGTAAGAACAAGAATTAATAGAACAACATGGAAGAAAAGATGAAAAACCAGAGAATCAATACTCAAATTTTATTACAATTGTTCATAACCTCAGCAAGGAGAGGAATTAGCCACTCATTTGTGGATTAAACATCTTAAAATGAGTGTTAATCATACAAGCAATTGAATTACAGAAGAAAGAAAGAGAGAAAAAACCCTGATATTTTCGTCCCTCAACTGCCTGTAACCCACGTCCTTGCTCCACCAAGTCAGAATATTGAAAAATGAACCTAAGTGTTCTATTTATACTGCTGGGAATTTTTCTCGAAATAACGAGCAACGTGTCACGGAGTGCATCGCGGAGCACTACCTCCATGACACGCTACGAACGCGGACCCTCACTGGAACTAGGGGTCTGGGAATTTAGGCTCAACGTGGCACGGTGTGCATCGCGGAGCACTGGCTCCGTGCCACGGAGCAAACGCGGACCCTCTCTGGAATTTGGGCGAATTTTCCCCATCCAGGCAGAATGCCTCCGCGATGGCAGCGTGACATGGCTCCATCGCGGAGCCCCTTTAATTCATGCTGTCCAATGCCTTTTTCCTTGCTCGCATCCAAGTCCAACTCCGATCTCATCCAACATGCATTTAAGCTTCCCGAAATCACATTTTACCTGCAAAACAATGCTAATCATGTTGGTTAGTATAAATTCACATGTTATTACCAATTACATGAGAATGTATACACATTGATAGATAAACAAGGCGAAAATGGTACTTTTGAGTATCACTTGGGCATATAAATTTGCCCAAGATCATGAATTCTGGTTGAAGTCTGTGTCATTCTTAGGTCATGTAGTATTAGGTGAAGGGATACAAGTAGATCCTCACGAAATTTCACAGTAAAGGATTGGCCCAGACCTACCTCTCCTACCGAGATCAGGAGTTTCTTGGGCTTAGCGGGTTATTACCATCGGTTCATTGAGGGTTTTTCCTCCATAGCATCCCCTCTGACCAAGTTAACCTAGAAGAAGGTGAAATTCTAGTGGTCGAATGAGTGTGAGAAGAGTTTTCAGGAGTTGAAGACTCGACTCACTACCACTCCAGTTTTGACCCTTCCAAAAGGAACTAACAGGTTTGTTGCATATTGTGACACTTCCAGAGTTGGACTTGGTTGCATTTTGATGCAGCGTGGCAAGGTGATAGCCTATGCTTCCAGACAGCTCAAAGTTCATGAGAAGAATTATCCAACTCATGACTTGGAGTTGGCAGCAGTGGTATTCGCATTAAAAATATTGAGACACTACTTGTAAGGGGCTCACGTGGATGTGTTTACAGATCACAAGAGCCTTTAGTATGTGTTCAGTCAGAAGGACCTAAACCTGCGCCAGAGACGTTGGTTGGAACTGCTAAAGGATTATGACATGAGTGTGATGTATCACCCGGGTAAAGCTAATGTACTGGATGATGCCCTAAGCAGAATGTCTATGGGTAGCGTAACTCATGTGTAAGAAGGTAAAAAGGAATTAGTGAGAGATGTTCACAGATTAGCCCGGCTAGGGGTGCAGCTGATGGACTTAGCAAGGTGGAGTAGTTGTGCAAAATGGGTCGGGTTCATCTTTGGTAGTTGAAGTTAAGTCCAGACAATATGAAGACCCAGCTCTACTTAAACTCAAAGAAGCGGTACAGAAAAGAGGTTGAGGCTTTCTCCCAAGGGGGAGATGGAGTGCTCCGTTACCAGGGAAGGTTGTGTGTGCCAGATGTTGGTGAGTTAAGACAGTAGATTTTGGCTGAGGCATACAGCTCAAGGTATTCCATTCACCCTGGTGCTACCAAAATGTACCGAGACTTGAGGGACATTTTGCTAGTGGAACGACATGAAAAGAGATATTGCCGAATTTGTAGCTAAGTGTCCGAACTGCCAGCAAGTAAAGGTGGAGCATCAAAGGCTGGGGGGCATGACTCAAGATATTAGTATACCCACTTGGAAGTGGGAAGAGGTAAATATGGACTTTATTACAGGTCTACCGCGGACTCCCCGGCAGCATGAATCAATCTGGGTGGCTATAGATCGAATGACCAAGTCAGCCCACTTCCTTCCAGTCAAAACCACAGAATCAGCGGAGGACTATGCAAAACTTTATATCCAAGAGTTAGTCAGACTTCATGGGGTACCCTTGTCCATCATTTCAGACAGGGGAGGCTAGTTCACCTCCCATTTCTAGAAGTCTTTTTAGAAGGGACTTGGCACTCAAGTCAAACTCAGTACTGCTTTTCATTCGCAGACCAATGGACAAGCTGAGCAGACCATACAAACCTTGGATGATATGCTAAGAGCGTGCGTGATTGATTTTAAGGGTAATTGGGATGACCATTTGCCTCTTACCGAATGTGCGTACAACAATAGCTACCATTCCAACATTCAGATGGCCCCATTTGAGGCATTGTATGGTAGGAGGTGTAGATCTTCTATAGGTTGGTTTGAAGTCGATGAAGCTACTTTGATAGGGTCAGACTCGGTTCACGAGGCAATGCAGAAAGTTTAGCTCATCTGAGAGAGATTGAAAACAGCCCAGAGTCGTTAGAAATCCTATGCCGATGTGCGAAGAATAGAGCTGGATTTTTTAGTTGATGACAGGGTATACCTAAAAATTTCACCCATGAAAGGGGTGATGAGGTTTGGAAAGAACAGGAAACTCAATCATAGGTATGTGGGACCCTATAGAATTTTCCGGCATATCGGCAAGGTGGCCTATTATCTAGAGTTGCCTTCAGAACTAGCAGTTGTACATCCAGTTTTCCATGTATCACTTTTGAAAAGGTGTATCGGAGATCCAACCTCTGTGGTGCCATTGGATAGTGTGGCAGTCAAGGATAGCCTCACTTATAAGGAGGTACCAGTCCAAATCCTAGGCCGTCAGGTTCGTAGATTAAGGAATAAGGAAATAGCTTCAGTCAAGGTTCTATGGAGGAATCAACAAGTTAAAGAAGCTACGTCGAAAGCCGAAGCAGATATGAGGGCCAAATACCCACATTTATTCCCTACCGACTCTACTGCAGCTTGATATGTGAATTTTTTTTTAAGACCTGAACTAGTTGTTGAATTCAGTTCATGTAAATAATTTTTCTTTCTAATTTTGGTTGTGTTTATGAAAAGCAAAAAAAAAATTTGAAGTTGTATGAGCAGTATTTGAATATCTTGATTGTAATTTTTTTTTGGTTGCTATGAGTTTTCTAACATTCGAGGACGAATGTTTCCAAGGGGGAGATATTGTAATGCCCTAGAAGATCAAAATCAATTTCCGGGACTTTAATCAGAAAATCTAGAAAATTGTAGAAACATTGAAGAACGACCAACCTAATAGGTCGTTAAGGGACCCAACGACTCGTCAGGTCAACCGTGTGAAGGATGCTAAGAATTTACACCAGTATTCCTAATGGATGACCTCACGAGTTGTTATCAGGTCCTACGACTCGTTAAGTCGCCCGTTGCCAAGCTGGAGTTCAGAAGTTTGAGGAATTTACAGTGTACTTGACGGAAGGTCACCACGAGTCGTCATAAGCAGTAACGACTCGTCAAGTCCTTCATTTCCAGTCCTCTCTAGCTTTCTTACCGTGTACCTAACAGATGACACGACGAGTCGTTCCCAATCATGACAATTCATCATGTGCCCGTCAGAAGTCAGTAGAAATTTTCCAGTGAACTTGATGAGAGGACCCAACGACTCACTGGACCTGGTAATGAGTCGTTAGGTCACCCGTTAGGGACACCTGACAGTTTTTTCCTACGAATCTCTAAGGGATATTTAGTAATTTCCTATTCTTCCAAGCATTAAACCACGTCATTTAAGCACCAATTTCAGACGTTTTAGTGGGGAAAAGTGGTCCATTCCTTATTCCCCACTCTCAGTTCTCAAGAAATCATCGAAGTCTCATCTCAAGAACTCTCAAGAGAAGTCTAGGATTCCTCACCAACTTCAGTCATTCAAGCTTCTTTATCTGGAGAAATTTAGCCAGGTATGTGGGGTTTTAGCAAGGGGATTGTCATTCCCTTGCGTCCCAAAAGTCCTCAATTTCTTCTCTCAATTTTATGTACTGAGCTTTCGAGTATGAGAAGCATTCATGTTTATTTTCATTGATTTCACTCAGAACAATGTTTATACTTATTGTTAATATAATCTTCATTAGTTCCTCATCAAATTGTCAGTATTATTACAAAGGTGAATTTAAGCCCTAACTTTTGAGTAATGATTTTACTTGTTAAATTCCCTCTAGTGCGTGAAGAATGCTTTGGGTTGAATTCCTAGAATTGTATTGCTTTACGTATGTGTTGAGTAAATATCCCATGAATCATAATGACTTTAGTACGTTGAATGTAGTTCTCTATTAGCTGCTTAGTAATTTAGTCAGTTAGAACACAGAACTCTATTGGTCTAGTCTCAGTCAGAATCATATCAGTCTAGCTTCAGTTAGATTAGAGCAACCTCAGTGTTGTCCAGAAAATGTCAACTAATCAGTTTGACTCTAGTTTATTTTCGAGGTGTTGGTGGTGCCTCCCAGTTTTCAGACTCAGATTCAGATTTCAGTTATTTGGTCCATTAGGTGGTCATGACATGTAGTTATAGCTCTGGCCAGCCCCAGGACCCTAATTCAGTTATTAGTTGTTTTGTAGACGGTTACGACACTTCTAGATAAGCAGCTCTGACCAGTCTTAGAACCCAGTTTCAAAATTTGGTCCGATAAGGCTCTCAAGGTACATGCAGTTATTCGTCCCTGACTAGTCTTGGGCCCCAATTTCGAGCTATCAGCTTAGTAGTTCAGTTTAGGTTTTCCAGTGGGAGTTAGCACCGAGCCGGTCGGGGTTCCAGTGAACCCAGGTTCTCAAAACTACGTTGCCAGCGTAGGTCATAGTATTACTTGGCCTGATTGGCCCCAGATATTTTTGTGATCACCCAGTTCATGCGTTTATACCCAGGCAAGGTATATTGGGTCCTACTGGTGGGGTGTATACATTGTACTCCACGTCTAACTCACATGGTTATATGTCAGTTATAGACTCTCCCACTAGTTGGTTTAGACCAGTATCAGAATAAGCCTCTCAGTTCAGTACAGTATCTCAGATTCAGTGTTTCAAACTTAGGGCATGTCCTTGACTATCAGACAGGGTCATCTTGACCATTTCAGACTATATCAGTAGTTCAATTCAGTTTACCTGTTGGTCATGGTGTGTCATTGTAGTTTAGACTTTATATTCAGTATGTTTCTCCTACTTATTCAGTATATTCAAAGTAAGGACGCATGCTTTTCATGTTGTATCGTTTCATGATACAGCTGAAGGTTCTCAGATTCAGCACAGATAGTTGCTTCAGTTTCAAAGCATTCCACTTTAGCAGATCAGAGTGTGAGTCCTCATCAGTCGAGGGTTTTGTTTACTTACTTCAGTTGGATATGGTTTTGTGTAGAGAGTTAGCTGGGGGCCTGTCCTAGCAACTCCTCAATAGTTGGCTTTCAAACCATACTTGTCTTTCAGATGTATTATTTCTTTCTCTACTTTTAGTCTTTACATTTTCTTAAAATGATAAATCTATTATTTAAAAGTTCTGTTGTGCATATTTACTCAGAATGCTAGTGTATGATAGACCAGACGTTGACTTGGGGTCACTTGTGGCTTCAAGTACCGTGTTACATCTAGGGTACCTATTCTACTCAACTGAACAACTGAATTTCAGAAATAAAATACTAAAATAAAAAGAAATAATAATAGTAAATATCTCAATACTTCAATAAAATAATGATTCCCAAGCTAAATATTAGCCAGAAGAGATTCCTTCATCAAGTATAAATATATCATGTATCTCATATGTATGAAATAGTGAAGAAACATTACATAAATTTCTTTAAGGATAATAATGAATATGAATATTATTTGTGATATAAAAGTTATGGTAATACGTACTTGTCGTACATCAAAATATCTTGAATAATTTTATTATTATTCTGAGATAAATGAAACAGATTTTGATAAATGTTTTTTTATTGTATTGGTATTGATTTTTAGAAAAAAAAAATAACAATTCATGTATCTTTTCTGGAGTATATAATTGCTAATTGATTGACTTTGATACAAAAATATTCAAATGTTAATTAGTCTTCCGAATGAAATGTTGAAAAATAATGAAGTTTAGAACTCAATATTTACTGTTTATTTTATGACACCAACAATGTCTAAATTTTCTTTCATGATACCAAAAGTATCTAAACAATATTTGATTAATGATCAAGGTCTCCAGAAGAGCCTAATTGTTTGTCTACAAGTGTTTTGACTAGTGTGCAAATAATAATTTGTCATGGAAAATAAATTTAAAAGCTCAGAAGAGTTTATCTATTATTATGTCATTCATTCTATATTGTAATATATAAAAAGTTGTTATGATCAAAACATAGGTTGTAGTAAATCTGAAGTTTACTAATAAAATGGTTAAGACTGCAAAGCATTGGAAGATTACTGTGAGTACGAAATATGTGTATGACAAAATTGCATGCTACAGTAAGTCAGAAGTTTATTGATGTGAAATTCATGACATAAAACCTAAAGTTTAATAAAATAAATAATACATATCATGATAAACCTGAAGTTTATTAGTATAGGTAATTTTATAAATTGACATGACCGTTTTGGTCATCTTGATATGATGTGTTAATTGAGTATTCAAAATATATTGAAGAACTAGAAGATTTTTCAAGAAATCTTTCGTGTTGTTTGTTCTCATGATAAGTTGATTGTACCAACTAATGTTGAGACTGAATCCCCAAAATTCTGAAAAGTATAAAAGGTGAATATGGGCCCATTCACCTGCCATGTGATATCTTAAATAGATGTATTTATAAGATGGTCACATGCACATCTATTGTCAACCTGTAGTTTGATATTTATAAAGTTACTTGCTCAATGTAAATTGAATTATAAGCATAATTTTCAGATTGTATAATCAAAATAGTTCAACTTGATAATGTTGGTTTATATTAAAATTGGTTTGATGTTGAATATCTCAGATAAATAGTTGAATCATTGCTTATGAGAACAAAGTTGAGTGGTTTGGCCTATGATATGATATAATACATATATAATACTTGTATATTGACAAATAAATTATGATTAATCCCCCTTCCACTCAATTGGTTCAGGATCAGGAATCAAATATTTCTCATCTAGTAACTTTTGATGTACTATATATGATTAATGAATCTATCACGATGCACACAAATAAATTTCTCCAACGAATATCAGGGATATATATTAGTTTTTCTAACTTGAGGGGGAGATAATAAACAACTAAGAGATATATTGTGAATTATCATTAGTATAATCTTCATTCCAAAATAATTTAAGTCAAATGCCTGAAGCATTTGCTGACCCAAAATTAATTTCATATTTCAGCTGCAAAAGCTCTTATTAAAGTGTAACGACCTATCCAATTGTTATAGCACCCTGACGACCTAAGCATGGGTAAATCAAAAACTTTTGCAAGCCTGGGTTAAGTCCCCAGATTTAAACAATTATGCAACGAATAATTTCGAATGGGCTAAGTTAAAATTAGGTGGCCCCAGGCATAGGGTCACTGCAGGGGACTATTTACGCTATAATGGAACTGCTGCAGTGGATGTCCCCTTGCTGTAGTGGGTGACACAGACTAGAACTCCGTACTTCTGTCCAAGTTGGGATTTAAAGACCTACCTCCATAAGGGTTGGTGAATAAAAAATAGAAATTAGGATTTCTAATAAGGAGAGAGGAATAAGGAGACTAGATGAGGCAAAGACTTCACCCTTTGCCACGATAATTTTCCGCAAGAAATCAAAATTTGAGGTGCGCACGCTGCTGAGAACTTCTCTATGATAGTTTGGCGCCCAAGTAGGCGATGTCTTACCTATATGTTAGAGTTCGGTTGGTAAATTATATATGTGTGTATGCTTGAAGTGGCATTGATGTGTAGGGAGAATTTCCATGTTAATCTCTAGTAGACAAATTATAATTTAAAAAATAGGAAGGAGGTGATGAAATCACCATATTGTGAAAATTTTGTGGACGCGAAGAGTCTTGAACCTAGACCGTTAGAATTCTGTCTTAGTTGGGAAACCATAAGGTCTACCTCTAAGGTATGCCTCAAATAAGAGACCAGCATATGGTCATGGGCATGGGTACTGGGAAGTTCATGCGCTAGCATGAGTTAATGGACTAATGAGTTTACTTTTAATATGCTTACGTGTTAAGATTGTATAGTTCATGTTGAATTGATTATAGTTACCTGAGAAAGAAGGGTAAATTGACAATAGGGATTGATTAATGAATTCTATGCATAATAGGTGAACTGATTGCAAAGAACCATTATGAGAGAAATCTAAGTGGAAAGCTGGGTCGAAGTAATACCTAGGCAGTACCGCTGCAACGACATTGTAACCACTATAGCGAGACCGCGGTGGCGGCAGTGATGCCATTGCAGCAAAGCCCAATCTCATGGCAGGCCAGTTTGCACCACATCTCGTTGAATTTTAGGGATGGGAAATATAATGAATAACCGATTATGAACCAGACTTGGTCTGTGATAGTGTTATAGCTTGTAATGAAAAATTCTTATTGTGTATGTGATTGTGTTAATAAAATTAATCTGTGATATACTATTTCAAAATGATAGGTGGAATCCATGATAACCACGGGAGGAAATGAGGTGGCATGTGAAATGGGAAAGTGAGTCATCATGGGTGTTGGGAATGAAGGATTCATGTCCAAGGTATATATCCAGATGAGCAGGTTAGTATGATCAAGCCCATTACTGAATACTCGGATATGAGTGGCTCATTCCCAAGGTGAGCATCCGGGCAAGCAGTATGAATGGGTAGAAAGATAGGTATGACTAAATTTTCATATGCCTAGATGTACAGATATGAGTACACATATAGGTATGATGAGAGGTTCATATGGATGGATATACAGTACATGAATTTCTAGAGTACCCTGCATGTGATGACTGGAAGGGCAACATAAGACTCTCTAACATGTGTGTACAGTGATGTGATGGAGATGTGTGCCCGGTATATCACCGATGGTATGATTGTGAGACATAGATTTATGCAGGTATGGTATGATATACATACGGTTGTGATGACAAAGATGTACAGATATACAACTGTGTATGAGATATACTGACATGATTCGGGCATGATGTAAGAGACACAAATAGGAGGTAATACATAATGATATGGTACATGTATGGTACTAAATGACATGATTATGGTGTAGAGATGTAGTGTAGAACTCGAGAGAGACAAGTATTGTAATACCCCAGGAAGGCCTAAGAATAGACCTGGGAGGTTAATTTGAAAAGTGCTGAAAACTGGAAAAATATCACAAGACGAACCACAGAATGACTCGTGGCATCAAAACACGAGTCATTGGTTGGGGAAGTGTTGGTGGAAGTGGAGACAACGAGAGGTATGACGACCCATTGTAGGATACAACAGACCGTCCTTTGCAGTAGGGGTTAGGGTTAGGCTGGGCGACAGTGTAAACAACAGGAGACCCAACGACCCGTTAGGAGAAGCCACGGGTTGTTGGTTGTGGTCGTTGTTGGAGGGTAAAAATTTCCAGTGTAGGTGACGGGTTGAGACCACGACTCGTTGGAAGGAACCACGAGTCGTGGTGAGGCTCGTGGTAAGTGGGTTCAAATTTTATGATGAGCAAACAATGGACGATATAACGAGTCATGGTTGGAGGTATGGGTCATCCTGTTGACCCGTTGTTTGGATAAGAGACTAGGTCATTCAGCAATCCATTCAACGAGGGACATGACGGGCTGTTGGTGGTTCTCACGACTCGTTGGTACCACTCGTGGGTTCCATCCGGTCAGTTTTCAAGGCAGGTTCATTAAGGGTATTTTTGACTTTTTCACAATATAAGGCCCTAAACTATGTTGTTTTGGCTTGGGAAAGCTGGATTTTTAAGAAAATAGACCTTCCTAAACTCCCATTCATGCATGCAAGGATTTTGACAAGTGATCTAAGGGGAGATTTTAAGCTTTTCACCCCAATTCCTTCAATTTCATTTTTGGGCTTTTAAGGAGGGTTAGGAGTTGATAATCTCATGTATGTAAGGTCTTTAATGGGTGGATTCTTCCACACCCATGTTCCTTCTATATTAATTACTCAAAATTTATTTGAAAACTCATGGGGTTTTATATTCGGTTTGTATGAAATTTAATAATTTAATTATGGGTCTTGTGATTTTGAAACCCTATCATTATCTACTGATTTTGATCATATTTTGAGCTCTAGATTGATATTAGTATGGCCTATTTCGAATTTATAATCATTTAAACCCGATTTTTGCATGCCCATAATAAATCGATTTATGATCCATTGATCCATTGATGTTTTTGATAAGCCCAACATGTAATATAAATTAAATCATGAATATATTATGTTATCTATTATTCTCTTATAGAAATTTAAACAATATGCATGATCTACAAGTATGCATGTATTTTATTAAGCATGAATTATGTTTTGGCCGACTCACGGGCCTCAAGTCATGGCTAGTTCATATATGTTCAAGTATGTTTATGATTATCATTATTTGACTAGCCCATGAACTCATATATGTATTATTATGAGCACTATATATGTTTTGGGAGTAGTATCGAACACCGAGTAGGTTCGGGGCTCATGTTAAGCCACAAATCTCATGAACTACGTGCCACTACAGGTATGTTGGGACCCTTCCATGTTTGTCCCTCGCCCAAATGGCCCTTTTCATCTGTGATCATGCCCTTCATGGTTTCTACCCTTGGCAAGGTACTAACACCCTCCCGACTAGGGTTACGGGCTTTATGTGTGCTCATATGGGGTATGTCAGTTAAAAGAATCTCCCACTGTTCCTTATGATTTACGCATGTTATGATTATGTATATTGGCTCAAGTTATGTTAAGCGCAGTTCTTTTCTTATGATTATGACTATGTTTATGTTACGAATGTTTTGAAAACCTTGAGCTGTATAATATGTATTAATGATTTATGATACGAGCATGTTGTCCTACTCTTATGACCATTTATGAGTTCCATATATGTTTTAAATGTCCGCTTTACTTACCTTGCATACTCATTACATTCCATGTACTGACCGTATACTTTCAATGTTGTATCGTCTCATGATACAGGTCCCAGTTCTCAGGCACATCCTCACCCGTAGATAGATTCGAATTTGCTCACTGCGTACTTGGTGAGTCCTCATGTTCTGAGGGATACATGTTCACACTCTATGTTATTCCATCAGTTTCTTGATGCTGGATTAGTTGGGAAGTTGTCCCATAAATCTGCCTTTCATGTTTAGAGGCTTATCAGACTAAAAAGTTGTATTCCGCCGTATTGTATAAGTATTGTACTATTTTCCCTTATGTTATGGTATGACTATGTTCTCTATGTTAAGTCTTCTGCTCATGTGATTGAATTAGATGTATGCTCATTCCATGGGTCAACTTGAAATCTCTCGGGGCTCCTTGTCCCGTGTCTACGATCCGGGTGTACGTTTGGGTCGTGTCAGGTATATACATGTACTTCAATTGTGGAGGACTTAACTCCATCGAATTGGTTTGATATTTTCTTGTGTATACTTGAGATATTTAATTAATGTTGTGGTTGAATTCTTGATTTATGTGGTCACTGGGGACTATAGAAGGTAACATAATTGAGTTAACAATGGTAGTGAATTATGAGGAGATCACTGGTTTAACTTTACTATTAAGGTACAAAATTAAGGAGGGGGAGTTAATCATGTGAGTCAATAACTAGGTTAGTATATAATGGGAACGGACTTGGTTAGTGATAATGGAAGTGTAAATGGGGTAGATATGTTAATAATGTTTATATGGCGGGATGAAATAAGACACGATCAGTGAAATCGAGCTACTGCCTAATTAGGGTGGCACTACAGCAGGAGAATTGCCATTATCGTGAGACCGCCGTAACGGTCACAGTATCCACTGTAGTGAGATGAGAAAAGTAGAATAGAAGTTGTGATTGATGACTAGAATTGGAGGCTAGGTACATGTGTTGATGATTTATAAGAATTAATGAAATGGTTAATAAATTGTTCGGTTATAATTATAAGTTGAAGTTGTTAGTTTTGAGTAATCAATTGCATGTTAATTATATGCTATTATGTGAGCTAATCTTAGTCGGCGATGATGCCTACCGTATGTGTGGTGTACTAATATTACCTTGCTACACCTTTTTGGGTGTAGGTTGTGATAGGTTTGAAGTTTCGTGAATGACATAGAGTACTCCGCACCAGCTTTCGCATTTTCTCCCCAGACGAAGCTGTGTCATTTTATTTTGTCAATATTCTGTTAGAGCTTTTGTACCTGTCTAGCTCTAGACTAGATCTTGGGGAGGTCATGGTTCAGGAAATGTTATTTTAAATTTTAGAATCATTTTTTATCTGTGCAACTTAAGTAGTCTCGAATTTATTTTTGCTGGTTATGAGAAGGGTTCTCCTATCTAGTTAGAATCGATGTAGGTGCCCGCACGAATCGCCCATTTGGATCTTGACAAGATGGTATAAGAGCGTCTAGGTTGATGGTCTCACAAGTACAAGAGCAATGTCGAGTAGACTCCTACGGATTGGTGTGTAGACATTCACATCTAGTATTCAAAAAACTATAAGGCATCTAGGAAGTTTTCACTTTATTTCTTTCTTATTATGTTGTCCGAGTGTGTTGATTGCCTGGGTCGGGTCCAATTGGTATTTGGAGGATTCCAATTGGTATCTCAATGGGCTCAATTGGTATATGAGGATGTGAACCATAGAGGATTTGAGATAAACTGGTGGGGGAAATTGACTTAAGTTGACCGGAGGGACAAAAACCCTTATAGATATTCTTCTTAGCAAGTTTCACTACAGCGAGATATGTCTTGTTGCAGTAGACTCACTACAGCGAGGAATGGACCACCGTAGCAGGTTCATTGCAGTGATAGAACGAGCTGCAGTGGACAGCTTCCAGGCAGAATCTAAAATCTCCTCTTTTTGAAAGCAACAACATATATGTTGATTATGATATAAACAAGTGATGTGAATACAGGAAAATAATGACATGATATAATAAAAGAGGCCAAAACATGACCATTGTCTGAGGATTCCAAACGGGTACCCATACACCAATAGAAAAATTAGTATTGATATCCAAAACAAGAAAGGAAAAGTAATATTTTCTTACAAGCCCCAAATGGGGGGCTACCCAAATCAAGTCAGTAAAAGTAGAAAACAGAGGGGGGGGGGGACACTACGACCCTACCTAATTGGAGGGTTCATCAGCACCGCTGCTAAAATCACTGACCGCTCCCTCATCGAACCCGATGAGGAAGGAGAATTCTGGGAGGTCCCGCCTATTCACCTGGGGTATCCTAGTGCTAGGAGGGAGGTGCTTAAGGATCGCTTGACCCCCTTCCACACGTGGACCAGGACCTTGTCACTAGAGTGTCGCTTCTTCTTCTTCTTCTCCTTCTCCAGGTCCTCCTAAAGCTCCACATGGGCCTGGGATAGGAAAGCAAGCACCCCTGCATCTCCTCTAGAACTATAGTCACTACACTAGAGGGCCTGCTGCTGGATGGAGGTCTGGGCAACCCTCCCAATAGCTCATGCAGGGAGGCCATCTGTGTTTCTATCCACTCTAGAGGGCCCACAAGCCTGAAAGTGTTGGCCCCTCTATCCTCATCACCAGAGGTAGTCTTCCTCTTCTCCCTGCCCCTTCCTGAAGCTCCCTTCTCCCTCAGAGGATCAAATGGAATATCACAAGCCACCATGAAATCCCTGGCCTCTTGATGCTTAGCTCGCTTGCATAGTAAGGTAACGAGAGAAGGAAAGGGTAGACCAGTGATAGTCTTGGAGGAAAAGTACCTCTACTCCTCCAAGATCTGCACCCCCACATTCACCCGCACCTTGCTCAGAATGAAAGCCACCATCAGTGCGCGGGCATAGGTCACATCGGTGATATTGGTGGATGGCGGATCCACTGAGACACCAAAATTAGCCACCTCCTAGCCTCTACCGTGAAGTGAGTGCCCTGAATTCCTTTCTAGGTGATTCCCAAATTAGTCGAGGCCCTCTTCTCCTCCACCACTAAGGCGTCCACCATCTACCGCCCATTCCCGTCCACATCCCGGGCCTTTAGCTCATCTTTCAGAGGGTTTGGAAGACCCAAAGCCTCATTGTTAGAAGTTGGAGTCAACAAAATCTACCTCCCCCTAACATAGGCACCGACTCCCTGTGGTTCCAAACCACTTTAGGGAGATCAGAGTAGAACTCCCGCACACACGCCTCGTTCGCCTCACAAGGATCCTCCACCAAAGGACCCCACCCCAACTCCTGGAGGCAAGAATAGAATTTTGGTTCTTTCTCCGTCATATCCTACATCATGAAGCCCCTTTGGCGGCTTGCTCATTGTGCCAAGCACTGGTCGATTAGGAATTGAATGTAGTCATCGGTGTAGATGCTACCACTGAAAGTAGACATATTGATGAACTTGTAAGTAATAAGGATGTTAGGGAGAAATTGGGATAATAAGAGAAGGAAAGGTTGGGAAAAGAAAGCTACTTGAGCGGACCGTTGCAGTAGGTGAGTGCTCGCTACAATGAGTCTGCAATAGCGGAAGGAACTGCTATGACAATTCCGCTGCAGTGGACCTCATCTTCCCCAATAGACCTTATACCCCACAACGGAGGTTGAAATTTCAACCTCCGTTTTCCCCAAATAAACTACAGTGCGGGCAAGGGGTAGACTTACCCATGCCCTACCAATAGTTTTCCACCCTGATAATGGTCGGATTCAAGCCCAAAAGACTTGAGGAAGTCGAACCATCACCCTATATAAAAACCCACCATTACCTAATCCAACACTACATGGAATAAGCCAGAAACACGTAGAGAACGATCAGAAATAATTGAAGACGTAAATACAACCAACATGCTTAGTAAAACTAGCTTATGAATTCAAGAGAAAACCCACCCTCATCATCCCAATAAATACCCAAATCCTAAGTAAATAGGCATGATATTTTGAAGCATTCAACAACAAAAGAAGGAAGGAAGTCATGAGGATGAGGATTACCTGAGAAATTAAGCAAAAACCATAGAGGGGTTGAGAGGATTGTTCGGTGCGTTGTTTGCTATTGGTTAAAACCGACACGCAAGTGCACGTGGTCAAACAAGTAATAAAGTGGCTAAGTAAGCCAAGTATCGATCCAAGGAGACTCAGGATAAGTAAACTTGCCTAAGTACACTATATTCTTATCTTACTTCTAATTATGCTAACAACAGTGTAACCAACAGTTAAATAAGTTTTTGTTTATAAATTATATATATACTAAAACTATTAACAATTATTTACTGTGAATTTAAACTATGGATATGAGCATGCCAAGGTTAAGAACAAGTAATGAATTCGATTATAATAATAATTTGGTTAATCTCTTCTTCATGTTGCTAGCCAAGAACAGTAGCCTA
Source organism: Datura wrightii (assembly GCA_035772735.1). Lineage (NCBI taxonomy): Eukaryota > Viridiplantae > Streptophyta > Magnoliopsida > Solanales > Solanaceae > Datura > Datura wrightii. Next base: position 128,385,437 of record JASDFA010000010.1, read on the forward strand.
GAAATTAAAACTCTCGTATTTAATTTCACTTTAGAATCATAAACCATCCGTCTACATTTCTGTGATCAAATGCAATTTATGACCTAGCAATACAATTCCGGTTCCTAAATTGACTAATACGACTTTCAAGTATATTTCTATCAGGAAAGCACATCAAAACCCAATTTTCCCAAATCAAGTTAAGAACAATACCCTATTAATTCACAACTTTCCAATTTCTTGCTCTCTTGAGTGAAATTGGACTTTTTAGATGTACATTAATATCGGCCACACAATAATGCAGTAGAAACAAGAATTAATAGAACAACATAGAAGAAGAAGAAGAAAACCATAAAATTAATAATCAAAATTCATCACAAATGTTCATAACCTCAGCAAGGAAGAGAATTAGCCACTCATTTGTGGCTTGATCATCCTAAAACAAGTGTAAATCATGCATACAATTGATAGAAAGAAGAAAGGAAGAGAAGAAATCCCTTAGCTTTTTCGTCCCTCAACTGCTTCTAACCCACGTCCTAGCTCCACCAAGTCTGAACTAATTAAAATAAACCTAAGTGTGCTATTTATACTAGTGGAAAATTTTTCCCGGAATAACAAGCAACGTGTCACGGAGGCCATCGCGGAGCACTGCCTCCGTGACACGGCGTGGACGCGGACCCTCTCTGGAATTCCAGGGTCCGGTAAAATAGCCTCAACGTGGCACGGAGGCCAACGCGGAGGCCTATCTCCTTGCCACGGAGCTGTCGCGAGGCCACACTGGAATTTGCCATTTAATTTCCTCTCCAGGCAGTGTGCCTCCGCGATGGTAGCGTGGCACGGCTCCATCGCGGAGCCCCTATACTTTGTGCATTCCAATGTCTTTTCCACGCTCGCATCCGAGTCCAACTCCGATATTGTTCCAACACGCATTTCAGCTCCTAAAAATCATATTTACCTGCAAAACAAATGCTAATCATGTTGGTTAGTATAAATTCACATTTTATTACCAATTACATGAGAATATATACATATTGCACAACAAACAAGGCGAAAATGATACGTTTGAGTATCACTTGGGCATATAAATCTGCCCAAGATCACTTACCCCACACTTAAATCCTTGTTCGTCCTCGAACAACACATACACAACTCATGCAAATTACATCCCAACCTTTGTCACTATGGTGCGACAATTTACACTACGGTCATACCGATTATTCAATTTTTGCAAATCATCAAGAAAACATGCATGGTCTTACAATGCAATGACCTTTCATACATCAAGACTTCCTAGACTTTAAGAATCAACTCTCGATATCGACAAACTCATGAAAATCAGCTAGTCAAGATATCCAACACGAAAATCAATCTTTCATCAAGCATGTGCCCTCACAACTCAAGAGAAGCTTCCCCTTTATGTTCATGCAACACACAAACATTCAAGTAGGGGCATATAAAAATTAATTTCACTCTCTCTCCCAAAAGAATTCATATGCATCATGTCATGACCCATAGGCTTGCCCTTAGTGTATTACTCCACTAATATAAAGAAATGCAATGTAAGATCACGTAGGACTTTAATGGGTTGTAACAGGGCTATGGAACTAGTATATATTGGATTAGCCAATAATAGTCGCTAGCATCCTTAAGCACCTTTTCAACACATTCCCATCGACTCATGGATAACTTTTTTTTTCTTTTTCATCCACTCATGCTGGTTTCCTTTCGTACGGCCCATTTCATTAAACACACTTGGCACAATACAAAGGGTTTTCATGTACCCTCAATATCATTTAATTATAACAAGTGCCTCTTCAACCTCATCTTTTCTTTCCTCACTTTGCTTTTCTTTTTCTTTTCACTCTTCTTACTCTTTGACACTTTGGGAAAAATTTTCTGTTCTTCTTAAGCGCTTAAGAGTTTTGTATAGACTTTACGGCTAATGAAAAGAAGGAATAAAGCTTAGTTTATACATTTTTGGACAAAAGAAAGAAAGAAACGGCTAAAGGCTCAACGGGCTGACTAGGGTATACAATCACATAAAAAGGTAGAGTATGACAAGAAAGAAAAAATAGAAACTCTCGGTTAAAACAAAGAAATGCCTACATCCTTTCCAACACTACACCTCCTTCATTTCGTTTCGTACACACACCAGGCAAGTTCTAGACACTTCACAATAGCATGGAATAACAATACCTCACTTCACACACTTCATGCACATGCTCGATTCAAGATGCATTCACAGACTCTTTAATTAGCCAATTGCATGAATTCAAAAATTAAGCCTCAATCATACCGAATCAAATTCTACAGCCTAGGTAACTCAACATATTTACAAAATTGCATGCTTTCAAACGAATCACTTTCACATTTTGAACATCAGTTACAACACGCAATGAAATTTTGCAACCATAAAGCAACTACAGGTTCATTGATGCAATCCACCAAAGAAAAACGGAAAACAAATTAAAATCCTACTCCTATCGACTACATTTCCCTTAAGACGATCGTCATCCATCCATCATAGGGAACGGTCACTAACTATGACATCGGTTCAATGGGACTATTCTCGGTAAAAGTACCGAAAACAAACTCCGAAAAACCCAAAATAAAGACCGAAAAATTTTTGCAACACATCGATCATTTCGATAGAAAAATATTTACAAAAGATTTTGATAAGTGCAAAATATTTTCGCAAAAATTTTGAAAAAAATATCGATCATTTCGATATACAGAAATATTTACAAAATATTTACCTTGGCAACCATAACTTTTCACAACACACATCATTAACCACATAAAAATATATACAGATACAACACAAATCAGTTCACAACAGGGAAACATAAACATACATACAAACCAAGGAAAAAGCATACAGCAGATTAGCCCAGCTCCAGCACCTAGCTACTTCCCACCCCACACTTAAATCGAACATTGTCCCCAGTGTTCACAAAAATACAAAGCACAAAATTTCGGGTGGTGGAACTCCCTGCTCAGTCGAAATATTCGACTTCTTTATCCGGTGCTGCTGCCTCGTCGCCCATGTCTGAGTCAGCTCCATCGTTGTCATCGGACTCCACATCGGAGTCCTCCCGACGTGTCTCCTCGTCAGTAGGGACATTGTCATCAGTAGGCTCCACGAAGGTTGGTCCCACCCTGCATAAAGCTCTGGCGTTCTCGCCAAATGGGTAATCCAGCTCCAACTGCCATAATTCTTCCTCGGTGGCTGGTCTCCCACCAATCCGTAGCTGAAGCATCTGCATGCCGAACATACGTGCCATGTACTGATTGTCACGAGAATGTCGCTCGCCCAAAGTCATCACTGGACCGTGTGTGGTGTCGGGGGCCTTAGTTTTTGTCACATCATGGGCCCTCCGCTCCAACTGCGGGATGTAATCCAAAGCCTCTTCCTCGACATCGAGGCCTCGGAGGAAGGTGGTGATGAGTCCGCCGAACCCGTATATGTGGCCCTGGTGTAGTCTGGCTCTCTTCATGGCAGATATAATGACCGCCCCAACATTAATCTCAAGCCCTTTCATAAGGGCATACACCAAGCAGACACGGTCCCGGGTCACATCCGTCATGTGAACTCCCGGGATCAAGCAAGAACACACAATCTTCAGCCATATTCTGGCCTCCCTATTCATCTGTGAATAAGGCAGAGTCTGGTGGTAACCCCTCTCCTTATGTCTACTCCATCGGGCTGTGGATCGAGCCCCACACAACATACGTCTGATGTCGGCGTACGGTGGGGTGATGTTTAGCTGGCGGAGAATTTGGGCATCTGTGTCCTGCGCTCCAACGATGGCATTAAATTGCTGGGGTTCCAGAGTGACAATCTACCCTCTGATTTTTATTGTGTGGCTTCTGATGGCCGGGTTCCAATTTGCGTAGAACTCCCAGACCAAATGTAGGTTGCACTCCTTGGGCTCCTGGAATATAAAGCTGAGCCCAGCTGCTTCAATCCTCTGCACAATACGAGGGAACTCCTGTGCTAGTCGTTCCCGTGCAATATGTTCCTCCGGGAAGTATTTGCTTTCCTTATGCTTAGCATACCACTTCTTCCCTTCCTCGGTTACCCACCTTGTTCCGTATTGGCGGCGTTGGCCACGCGGAACAGCTGGTGCAGCTGGGACTGCGGTGCCCAATCTCATTCTTTTTCTTCCGGTGCCTGAAGTAGAAGCACCTTTGCCCTTATCCTGCCTACTCGCCATTGTACCTGTCAATATACATAAACAAGCACAATGTCAAGCTAAATACATGTTAACTTCGGCTAGGGTCGGGTTACACAACGTTTACCCCACACTTAGTCCTTAGCTACTTTTACAAACTATGGCAAGGATAACTCAATTTACACCAAAACAATCAACTATACAATTTATGCTTAGTGCGTTCACAAAAAAATTTCGACAGCATAACGGTTAGCGTACTACTCAGACTTCATACAGCTAATCCGAATCCTACTATCGCTAACGATTCAACCATCGCACTTAGCAACAAAAACAACAAATAAAAAAACAAAGACAAAACATTCTATATACAATCGAATCCAAATAATCAAACCAATTTGCACAATTTTCGCATTTTCCCCAACAATTCGAGAATTCGTCGTCTATTAACATTCACACAAAATTTACACGACTTAGCTCAATTTACAACCATACCCCGGCATCTAATTCATCAACTTATCAAATAACCCAATTCAATTTCAACAACCCATGCCCTAGAATACAATTTTACAATCAAATTCGAATTATTTAGATAATCTACAAGTTCAAACGCTAATTACAACAATCCGAACATATATCAATCACAAATAACTCAACATCATGTTACATTTCTACTTAGGGTGATATATCTCACCTCACATGCCCAAATTCGACTAAAATCGCCAAAAATTTGAGAGAAACGAGGAAAACATACCTTTGAGTTGAAGAACCGAAGAAACTTGAAGATTTCTTTGCCTAGTAGAGTGGCACGTTGGTTGGGGAGGGGGATTTGGGTGTTTGGTCGCGGAAAGGAGAAGGAATGGGGAAAAATTTGGCGAAAATCGGGGTTTAATTAAAGAAAAACACGCGGGTCACCCGGCAACCCGGTGTGACCCGGCACCAAATATAAGGCAACGTGTCACGGAGGGTAACGCGGAGCCCCTCCTCCGTGACACGAAGCCAACGCGTTGGCTTACTGGAAATTTTAAAAATCTGGATTTTGCCTTCAACGTGTCACGGAGGGTGACGCGGAGCCCTTCCTCCGTGACACGGAGCCAACGCGCCAGTGCACTGTTTCTTCAATTAAATTATTTTTTCATACCTTGCCTTTTCCTTCCCGATTCCATGTATATTTTTCTCCGTTAGACCTGAAAAATCACCTCACTAAACAAAATTGGTTAGATTAATAGATTTCCCTAACTAAAATGAAAAATATTAACTAAAACAAAAATATATACCAAATCAAGAAAAGAAAAATAAAAATAAAAATTATTTACACTAAAAAAAAGAAAATATTTTTCACGGGTTGCCTCCCGTGCAGCACCTGGTTTACTGCCGCGGCTCGACGTCCTTTATGCTCAATTATCTACTAGGGTTATGGACGATTTGTCACGATCATTGTCCTCCCCCCAGTAGTTCTCAACCTTATCAGGTGGCCTTCCTATTAACTCTCGGGAATCATTTATTCGATTAGCGTTCCCATGATCAATCACATTGATCACCGAGAGTTCCTCATTTACCATCGGGAGCTTAGGTGCTTTGTACACATCAAACACTTCGACCTTGTCATTTGCTCGCATTGTAAGTTGACCCGCAGCTACGTCAATTAATGCCTTTCCGGTTGCCAAGAAGGGTCGTCCCAAAATAAATGGGACTTCAGCATCTGGTTCAAAGTCCAGAACAATAAAATCGACCGGAAAAATGAGGGACCCCACTTGCATAAGCACATCCTCAACAATGCCATCCGGCCTAGCTAAGGATCTGTATGCTAGCTGCAAGATTACGGTTGTAGGTCTAGGACTCCCCAGACCTAACTTTCTGAATACCGAAGATGGCATCAGATTTATGCTCGCCCCCAAGTCACATAATCCACGAGCTCGGATACTCTGCCCAATAGTCAGCTGGATAGTAAAACTTCCAGGGTCTTTCAGTTTCGTGGGCAGTCTGTTTTGAATCGGGGAAGTGCATTCCTCCGTCAAAGCTACCGTGGCATACTCAGTCAAGCGACTTTTGTTTGCCACGATGTCTTTAATATATTTTGCATATTTGGTCACTCCCTGCAAGACATCAACAAGAGGTAAATTAACATGTACCTGTTTAAGCACCTCCATAAATTTCTTGAAACACGCCTCCTCCTTGTGTTTCTTGAGTCGTTGAGGGAACGGGGGTGGAGGTCTTTCTGCTTCTGCTTCTTTGGTCTTCCCCCTATCAGAACTTTGTTCCTCCTCAACATCTGCTGCTCCTGACTTTTGAGGTGGTCTTTCCGGTTCCACCTCCTTCAACTGTAAACCACTCCTCGTGGTCACCGCATTCACCTGCTTCGGATTAGGATCCGTGTCGCTAGGCAGTCCTCCTCTGGGTCTTGTATTTTGGGCACTAGCAAATTGCCCAAACTGATATTCAAGAGTCTTGGTCGCTAACTGATTATTCTTCACTTCGGCTGCCAATTTAACATAGTCAGCCTGCAATTGTGCCTGATTAGCGATCATGGTTTTGAACATCTCCTCAATGGTAGGTGATGGTGGTGGAGGAGGGGCATTGTGATTTCTGAATTGAGCTTGATAGCTTTGTTGCCCTCCTTGATTTCTATGCATACCCTGACCAGAACTTTGTCCTTGTTGGTTGTTGCTACCCCACGAAAAATTCGGATGGTTCCTCCAATTTGAGTTGTAGCCACTACCAAACTATTGCTGATTTCTCTGTGCATTGCCCACAAAGTTAACAGAATCAGGATTTGCACCACAGCACTCGGCTAAATGCTCACTACTACCACACACTTCACACCACATCTGCTGGACCGCATTGACTGAAGCTGAAGGCTGGTTCAAGTTCATATTGCTGAAGTGATTATTTAACTGATTTTGCAAGGCAGCTATCTGTGCAGCAATAGCTGTAAATCCATCCACTTCAAGCACTCCTGCTGCTTTCCTTGCTCCACCTCTTGATGAATCCGCATTCCATTCTGGATTGCCCTGTGAAATTCGGTTGAGCAAAGTGTACAGCTCCTCATAGGTCTTTTCCAGCGCTTGCCCTCCAGCTGCTGAGTCTAACAGAATTTTAGTATGGGGTTCCAAACCCTCAATAAATGTGTGTACCAACACCTCATTGGACTGATGATGATGAGGACAGTCCCGCAACATGGATTTAAATCTTTCCCAGGCTTGATATAGATTTTCTCCCTCCCTCTGTTTAAAACTTAGAATTTGACTTCTAAGTCTGGCTGTTTTACCAGAAGGGAAAAATCTAATCAAAAACTTCCATGCAAGATCATCCCACGTTGATATAGAATTGGGTGGTTCAGCTTTTAACCACCTCTTGGCTTCACCAAGTAAGGAAAATGGAAATAAGGTGAGCCGAACATAATCAGGTGACACTCCAGCGGGTATATAAGTGTCACTTATCTCCAAAAAGTTCTGGAGATGTTGTTGTGGGTCTTCATGAGGGAGACCGGTAAATTGCCCGCTTGTGTGCAAAAGTTGCACCATGTTCTGCTTTAATTCAAACCTCACTCCAGGTTCTGGTTTGCGGATACTGGAATGTACATTGCTGGTATGTGGGATTGCCACCTCGCGAACCGGCCTTGCTGCTGCTTCATCGGGCACTAACACTGCCCGCACAACTGGTGGATTTTGTTGCTCCATAATAGATTGTCTGAGCAACTGCAGCTTCTTTTGTAGAGCTTCTCTACGTTGACTATGAAATTCACGTTCAGGCTCTAAGTAAGATTCCACCAGCTCTTTGTCCCTTTCCAGTGTTCACAGAAATCAAATATGCAAAATACAGGCTAAGACCAAGTTGTTAACACTTAAGAAAATAAAACAACAATACAGTAAATTTACACTTATCACAATTTCACCAATTGCCTAGTCTCCCCGGCAACGGCGCCAAAAACTTGTTAGGTGCGTTGTTTGCTATAGGTTAAAACCGACACGCAAGTGCATGTGGTCAAACAAGTAATAAAGTGGCTAAGTAAGCCAAGTATCGATCCAAGGAGACTCAGGATAAGTAAACTTGCCTAAGTACACTATATTCTTATCTTACTTCTAATTATGCTAACAACAGCGTAACCAACAGTTAAATAAGTTTTTGTTTATAAATTATATATATACTAAAACTATTAACAATTAATTACTGTGAATTTAAACTATGGATATGAGCATGCCAAGGTTAAGAACAAGTAATGAATTCGATAATAATAATAATTTTGTTAATCTCTTCTTCATGTTGCTAGCCAAGAACAGTAGCCTAGAAATTAAAACTCTCATATTTAATTTCACTTTAGAATCATAAACCATCCGTCTACATTTCTGTGATCAAATGCAATTTATGACCTAGCAATACAATTCCGGTTCCTAAATTGACTAATCGGCTTTCAAGTATATTTCTATCAGGAAAGCACATCAAAACCCAATTTTCCCAAATCAAGTTAAGAACAATACCCTATTAATTCACAACTTTCCAATTTCTTGCTCTCTCGAGTGAAATTGGACTTTTTAGATGTACATTAATGTCGGCCACACAATAATGCAGTAGAAACAAGAATTAATAGAACAACATAGAAGAAGAAGAAGAAAACCATAAAATTAATAATCAAAATTCATCACAAATGTTCATAACCTCAGCAAGGAAGAGAATTAGCCACTCATTTGTGGATTGATCATCCTAAAACAAGTATAAATCATGCATACAATTGATAAAAAGAAGAAAGGAAGAGAAGAAATCCCTTAGCTTTTTCGTCCCTCAACTGCTTCTAACCCACGTCCTAGCTCCACCAAGTCTGAACTAATTAAAATAAACCTAAGTGTGCTATTTATACTAGTGGGAAATTTTTCCCGGAATAACAAGCAACGTGTCACGGAGGCCATCACGGAGCACTGCCTCTGTGACACGGCGTGGACGCGGACCCTCTCTGGAATTCCAGGGTCTGGTAAAATAGCCTCAACGTGGCACGGAGGCCAACGCGGAGGCCTATCTCCGTGCCACGGAGCTGTCACGAGGCCACACTGGAATTTGCCATTTAATTTCCTCTCCAGGCAGTGTGCCTCCGCGATGGTAGCGTGGCACGGCTCCATCGCGGAGCCCCTATACATTGTGCATTCCAATGTCTTTTCCACGCTCGCATCCGAGTCCAACTCCGATATTGTTCCAACACGTATTTTAGCTCCTAAAAATCATATTTACCTGCAAAACAAATGCTAATCATGTTGGTTAGTATAAATTCACATTTTATTACCAATTACATGAGAATATATACATATTGCACAACAAACAAGGCAAAAATGATACGTTTGAGTATCACTTGGGCATATAAATCTGCCCAAGATCAAGGATTGCCACAAATTTTGAATGCAAAGGGTGGAAATAAGCCAGAAACCGTTGTTTTGACCCTTTAATCTGATTTTTCAGTTCACTGCAGTGGATAGATTTCCTTTGCAGCAAAATATGGATCACTGTAGTGGACAAATTTGAATAGTGATGTTTCGAATTCCATCATGGGCCCCCCATATTTTGATTAACCGCTAAGGTAAGTTCTATGAAAATTGGTGACGCCTAGTGGTGCATGGGTCATGAGTAAATACTGTAAGTCACAAAAGAGAAATTCAGAAGACTCGGGGTTAGTTGGGCCATGCCACCATAAACCTAGAAAGTAGAGGCTGTGAAGCCCTGATTTTCCTTCCAAAAATAATAGTAGGGAACTGGGATAAAGAGAGGTTCACCATACGATTTGGTTTGTTTCATTATAGGTAAGCATAATTTACAAGAAAGTTCCAGATTCAGCTCTGGAGCTCGTGCTGACTTCTTCCGGCCCGACTTTTTGAGCCGAAAATAAATATAGCAATATAAGTATCATTGTATCTTATTCTCATGGAGGTTATATACTTGAACATATTTGGATCATTTGAAAGCGTTACCGAGAGACAAAGTCATAATTTGATGCTTGGATTTCGGTTGAGGCAAGTATAAATTTTTTGATTCTTTGGAGGTGTTAGCTTTGTGTATATTAAATGAATTTAGGGATAACAAGTAATAAGAGGGTCCCATGAAGATCAGTACAAAGACAGAGAACCAATATCGATGAGACCATGGTGTCGATTGGAAGCAATGAAACTATGACCCAGATTTAGGGTCGACCTAGGATAACTGGAAACCCTGGATGGTATTGAAGGGTCGTTCAGAGATGAATAATTTTTTAATTGGTATTTGAGGTAACGGCCCATCCGATCATTACATATAACAATACGCTCGACCGCTGTAGCACCCTGACAACCTAACCAGAGGTGACTCAAAATTTTTGCAAGATGGAATGAAGTCCCCAAAAATAGACGATTTTGAGACGAATAATTCTGAACAGGCTAAGTCAAATAAGGTGGGCCTAGGAACAAGATCACTGTGACAAATCATTTTCGCGGTAACCGCACGCTGCAGCGGACATGCCTTCGCTGCAGTGGATGATGCAGACCAAAATTCCGCAAATTCTATCCAGGTTTAGATTTAAATACCAATTCTCATATGGGGGATAAAATAAAAATTCCCAAAAAGCAGACAGTATGATTTTGGGACAAGGAGAGAAACAAGAAGCCTAGAAAAGATAGGACTTCAGCTTCATCGCTATGATTCCCCATGAGAACTCATAACTTGACGTAAAACATGCAAGAGGGAATGTCTCAGTAATATCTTGACACCCAGGTAGGCTATGGCTTACCCACCTCCGTGTTAGACCTTGATTAGAAAGACATATATGTGCATATAATTGATGTGCTATTGATGGGTAGGGAAGAAATTCGAATAAATTTTCATTGAGTAATTATAACGAGTAAGTGTTTGGGGGAAAATGAATCAGGGAAGGGATGGTGATATCCCCATGATGTAAAAATCCATAGGTTATGGTTTCAATAAGAATAGTCTATGAATAATGGTTTGTTGGGAGTGAATTGATTTTATACGTAATGATCCTCAAACATTGTTATTGATGTATGTATGTATGTATGTATCTATATATATATATATATAGTCCTTCTTTCCAAATTATACTCTTGAATGGTCAGACATAAATCCTTACTTATATAATGCGGAGATTAAACATTGAGGGGTGGGTTATTACAGTTGCATGGCTTTTATCGTAACCCTTGAATTATGGGAGAAGCGAGCTACGAGGCTAGTAAGTTCACTTGTTATGTTGTTCCCTATGATGACTTGGGTTTGGGTCAATTTGATTGTTACTACTTGAGGGAGGAAGCAAGGTGATTATGGGGATGAATTGGTGTAGTTCTTGTATAATGGGTGAGAGATTGCGAGGAAACAATTCGGGGGAAATCTTGGAGAAAAACTAGTTGAAGTACTGCTTGAGCAGTACCGCTGCAGTGGTCTTGGAACAGCTACAACAACACTGTAGTAGTGGTAGTGATGTCACTGCAGCTGAGCCCAATATCACGAGCGGGCTAATTTTGTACCGCATTGTGGAATTTAGGATATAAATGATGTAATAATTAACTGGGTATGAAATAGACTCAAACTAGTGCTGTGTTATGCTGGGTGTGTTGTTTGTGATTTATTGTTATGTTATGTGGCTCTTGAATTGATTAGTGGAGTTTGCGATAAATGAGTGAGTAAATAAAGTGGCACCTAATATGGGAAGTTGAATCATTAACATGTTAAAAATGAGAGGCCTGGGGCCGAGGTGAGAATTGGGATGAGCAAATGGTATGATCAAGCTGTGAGTGAGGGCTTGGGTATGAGTGGTTCGTGCCCGAGGTGAGCATCCGAGCGAGCAGTATGAGTGAGTACACAGACAAGTATTATTAAGAGATCATATGGATAGGTGTACATAAATAAGTACACAAACAGATATAATGAAGATCTCTATGGCTGGGTGTGCAGTACAAGGATTTCTAGAGTCACCTGCAGGCCATGACTGGAAGTGCAAGCATAAGACCCTCTAGCATGTGTGTACAATAATGTGATGGAGGCGTGTGCCCTGCATATAACTAATTGTATAATTGTGAAATCAGATATTGTGTGGGTATTGTATGTTATACATACAACTGCAATGACAAGGAGGTACAGGTATACAAGTGTGATATAAGATATACCGGCATGATCCGGGTTTGGGGTGAGATACATGGTTGGAATGCAATACATTATGATAAGGTATAGATATTAATAGAATCCATGGTAGCTCAATGTCATTAAAAAACATGGATAAGGAGTTGAAAGTTTCATCAAATAAGAAATTTCAAGACAAACTCAAACGGGTTGCAATTAGCTATTAAAAAGTGTCTTGTGATGGAAGAAGATCTCAAGCCCAATGAAGATATTTTCTTCAACTCTTACATCTATTTGGAGGCCCAAATTAAAGTTTAAAAGGAGATGGAATGGGGCCCAAATCAGCCCCCAATGGGAGAAAATATTACAGTAATTTTTAATTAGTTTCTAGAATATTTAAGAGTAGTTTTATAGATGTTGACTTTCTAGGACATTGTGTGTGGCAGCTTTCAATGCCATTTAGTATTTTGTTTAATCTATGTTGACTACATTGGTCTAATTATGGGAGACCTTCTATGTCCCTAAGGAACATAATTTCTTTAATTGAGTCTTTAACCAGCCCCTACTAGGATTCTATATAAAGGAGGTTCTTTCTCTTCATTGTAACTAAGTTTGATTTAATATATTAGTAGCAGCCTTCTGGCTTTTGAGACCTATGTAGGTTCTCTTTGGGTTATGCCCTTTTTGTTCTACTTTGAACCATAACTTGGATTTCTCCAACGGTAAGATTCCCTTTTTGAGTTCCCTCCCCCTTTTCTTCTTCTACTTCTTCTTAATTGATTCACTATTTCTTGTTTCATCTCTTTTCAAGAATCAATTCCTTCCCCCTTTCTAATCTTCTAATTTTTAGAGTCTTCTGTTGTCCGTGTCATTATCAGGTATGGTACTATATGACATAATTATAATGTGGAGGAATAGGTATGTACATATATTTGATCGTGGAGGATTTGACTCCATCGGCATGGTTTGATGCTTTTCTTGTGTGTTCTTGAGCTTTGTAATCTATATTTGTGATTAAATGTTTGATTGAAGTGGTTCTTATGGGTTATAGAAGGTCGTATTACGGGTTTAACAAAAGGTAGTGAATTACCGGGTGACCGCAAGTAGTAATATACTAAATTAAGGAGGGTCAAAAAATTATGAAAGTAATTAAAAAGGTCAATGAATGATAGAAACAGACTTGGTCAATGACAGTGAGATGGTAAAAGAGGTAGACGTGCTATAAAGTTATATGATGGAATAAAAGAGAATTGGATTAGGGAATCAGGCTACTGACTGTCGTAGGTACCACTGCAGTGGGCTAATCGCTACAGTGGGATAAGAGAGAGGCTGATTGAAAGATTAAATAATGGCTACAGTTATAGGGTGATTGCATGAACCTTGATGATTCATAAGAGACGATAATGTAGTTATTAAACTTAATAGGTTGTTGAATAAGTGGAGTAGCTATTAAATTTATAATGTCGATTGTATGTTAATTTATATTCCATTATATAAAATAATCTTAGTCGGTCAGTGATGCCTATTGGTATGTGTGGTATACTGATACTACCTTGCTACACCTTTTTAGGTGTAGTTTGTGATAGATTTTGAAGTTCCTTGATTGACGTAGAGTACTTATCATCAACTTTCATATTCTTCTCCTCAGATGAAGCTATGTCATTTATCTTGTCATGTATTTTGTTAGAGCTCTTGTACCTTTCTAGACTAGATCTTGGGGAGTCAAGTTTAGGAGTATTATTATTGTTTTATTTTAGCAAATGTTGGTTAGTGTAAGTGTATGAAATATGCAATTAGTTATGGCACTATGTTATAAAGAGGGTTCTCCTATCGAGTTAGAGTCGATATAGGTGCCTGCATGGCCTACCCATTTGGGTCGTGACAAGTTGGTACCAGAGCATCTAGGTTAGTGATCTCACAAGTACAAGAGCAATGTTGAGTAGACTTTTGCAGATTGGTGTGCATATGTCCATATCTAATCTTTGGGAAACTATAAGGCATCTAGGAAGTTTCTGCTTTATTTCTTTCCTATCATGTAGTTTGAATGTGTCGATCGCCTGGGTTGAGTCCAATTGGTATATCAATAGGCTTAATTAGTATTTGACTATGCGAGGATTGTTGAGGATATGTGATAAACTGGTGGGCAGGGTTGACTTGGGAGAATGAGAACCCCCATGGGTATTTGGCTTAGCGAGTTTCGCTGCAGCGGGATATGTTTCACTGCAGCGGACTCGCTACAGCGAGTGATTCCCCGCCATAAGGGGTTTGTTCTCGCAGTAAAGCGATCACTATAGAGGAAACGGTCAGGCAAAATGTCAGGTTCCAGAATTCCAAATCCTCTGTTTCAAATAACAACAACAGATATGATAGATTTAAACAAGCAAGAAAGGCGAGTATAGGAAAACTACGACGATATTATAAAGAGGGCCAAAAACAATGTCAATGCATGAAAATGCCAAACGGGTATCCCAAAAACAAGTACCAACATCCAAACAAACAAGAAAGAAAAATAATATTATCTTACAAGCCCCAAACGTGGGTTTCCCAAAAACAAGTTATAAAACCAATAAGAGGGGAGGGGAGATACTGCAACCTAACTGGAGGCCTCATCACCACTGCTGCCAGTGTCCTTCTCCACTCCCTCCTCGAGCCCGCTGAGGAAGAAGAACTCAGGGAGGTCTTTCCTGGTTTCCCAAGGTGTTCTAGAACCAGGAGAGAGGGTCTTTAGGATCTTTTTGATCCCTTTTCGCATACGGACGATCAGTTTGTCCAGAGAGCATTACCTCCTCCCCTCTTTCTCCAAGTCCTCCCGGAGCTCCACATGGGCCTGAGCCAGGGCGGCAATTGCCCCTGCATCTCCCCTAAGTCGGCAGCTGCTGTATTGAAGGGTTGACAATTGGAAGGAGGTCTAGGAAACCCTACCAATAACTCCCGCATGGCAGTCATCTCGGACTCTATCCGCTCAAAGGGCCTCACACATCTAGAAGTGTTTGCCCCACCATCTCCCTCAACCAAGGTGGTCTTCCTCTTCTTCCTACCTCTCCTTGGAGCTCCCGTCACCCTCAGAGGGTCGAAGGGCCTGTCACAATCCATGATGACATCCTTGGACTCCTGGTGCACTCTAGCCCGCTTATAGAGCCTAGTAATGGGGGAGGGAGATGGCAGGTCAGTGATGGGCTTAGCTGAGAAGTACCTTCATTCCTCCAGAATATGTGCCCCATATTCACCCTCACCCCACTTAGGATGCAGGCCACCACCAAAGCAAGGGGATAAGTCACATTAACAATGTTGGAAGATGGGCGAATCCTCTGAGATACTAGATTAAGCTACCTCCTGGCCTCCATAGAAAAATGAGAGCACTGGATGCCCATCCTAGTAACGCCCTAGTTAGTCGAGGCCCTCTGTTCCTCCATCACTAGGGTGTCCACCAACTAGTGCATGTTCCCCTCCACATGACGGGCTTTCCGCTCCTCTTCCAGGGGATTCGACAGATCTAACGCCTCGTTAATGGCAACAGGTGTCAGAAGGATCTCCCTGCCCCCAACATAGGCAACTGGCTCCCTGCGATTCCAACCACTGTAGGGAGGTCGGCATAGAACTCCCTGACCTAAGCCTCCTTGACCATGCCCGAATCCTCCACCAATAGACCCCACCCTATCTCCTAGAGAAGGGCATAAAATTTTGGCTCCTTCTCGTCTACATCCTGCATAATGAATCCCATTTCATGAAGAAGCTCCTTCACAGCTTGCTCATTGTGCTGAAATTGGCATTGGTCATTCACGAACCAAATATACTCCTCGGTGCGGATACTACTACTGCAAAAAGGCATAGTGATAGACCTGTATTAATAATGAGAAATGAATGGAATAATGATGAGAGAGAAAAAGTTTGAGGAAAAGGAAAACAAATTGAGAAAGGTCACTGCACAGATGAACTGCTGCAGCGATCGCATGTTCGTTGTAGCAGATCCGCAATAGCGGAAGAGGACCGTTATGATGAACCCACTGCAGCGGTCAAAGTTTTGCTGCAGCGGACATCATCATCCCCAATAATGGAGGTTGAAATTTCAACCTCCGTTCTCTTTCAATCAAACTACAGATCAAGAAAGGGGCACACTAACCCGTACTCTAAAAGTAACTTTTGCACCCAATAAGGGTTGGATTCAATCCTGAAAAGCTTGAGAAAGATGAAACCACCACCCTACCCAAAATCCCACCATTTCTAGCGTGAAACCCCCTATGATAACTGTCTATAATACGCAGGAAATGATTCAAGTAATTAAGAACGTAAAGACTAGTAACATGCTTCATAAATTCACCCATATTGAGAAAAAGAGGATTGGATCTTCCCACTCCAAATCAAGCATGTAGATATGGATTTCGTAACCACAAAGTATAAGCAATACTACAAAGAGATGGGAATGCAGATACCTGGGAAACATTGAAAGAATCGCCAGAAGATTTAGAGGATTCCCATAAGTTGAAGTGGAAATTGTGAGTAATGATTTCAAAACCGTCTGTTCTACCCTTTAATAGCTCTCATGTTTTGGTGCATTTTCCGCTATGGCAGAACCGCTATTGCGGGAAACGAACTTGCTAAAGCCGACGGCTAAAAATAATGTTTAAATTCCATCATGGGGTCCCCATCTTTTATAAATACCCGCTCCCAAAAGTTCAACAAAATGAGGACACCTAGAGCACATGGGCCAGGAATAAATAACCGTAAGACCCGAAGAAGGGGTAGTTGAGTAAATTGATGCTTGAGTCTCGGTCAACTCCAAATGAAGACTTGTAATCCCACAAAGAATTATCAGGACTATGTTTATAGAATT